>JAQQPU010000055.1:36949-60443 GCA_029168905.1 Artemia sp. Kazakhstan ARC1039 | reverse complement strand
AACTTTGATGTCAATAAATGTATCAAAAGAATGGGCTTATAATGCTGATTCTAAATATATGAATTTTATTAAGTTTAGTATTACTCATCAAAGGCTATGAGCCTGAGAAAATTTACCTGATTTTTTAAAGTGGGGGGAAACATCCCCTAAAAGTGAAAGAATTTTAATGAAAATCACACCGTCAGATTCAGCGTATCAGAAAACCCTATAACATAGGTTTCAAGCTCATATCTGCAAAATCTGCAACTTTGTATTTTTTGCCAGAAGAAAAATATACGTAAGTTAAAAAAGTTACGTAAGTTAATTTGTAAATTACGTCAGAACCAAATTTAGAGACAGCCATTTAGCAAAAAAAAAAGTAAAATTTTTATGCAAATTTTGTTTACTTATTCAATGACGGCGAGCCAAAATAAAAGCTGCAATAACTAAAAAATGATCAGAATGAAATAAAAAAAAACAAGTTTTTTAAACTGAAAGTAAGGAGCGACATTAAAACTTAAAACGAACAGAAATTATTCCGTATATGAAAGGGGCTGTCCCCTCCTCAACGTCTCGCTCTTTACGCTAAAGTTTTTTATTGTTTTGAAAAAGAAAGTTGTGAGACAGAGTCAAATTTTTTGCGTAAAGAGCGAGGCGTTGAGGAGGGGAGAGCCCCTTTCACATACGGAATAATTTCTGTTCGTTTTAAGTTTTAATGTCGCTCCTTACTTTCAGTTTAAAAATTTTTTTTTATTTAATAGTACATAATATTTGGTCTGATATTGCGTAAAGAAGGCCAACCTTTGAAATTAAAAATCAAAAAATAATCCTGTGGATGAAAAACATTTTTGTTTCTCGACTTTTTTTGTAACTAGAATTTTTTTAATCGTGGTTCATACGAACTAGTAGAGATAAAAACGACCATTCGTTATTATGATGAAAATCTATTTTAGTGTGTTTCAATACATTTAGATTGAATCTCAAAAATTGTTGTTTCATCCGTGGATTTTGCCCAAATAAACCCCACACAATAAAACCTCAATACAATTTAACCTCAATAACCTCAACAAACCTCAATAATTCAACTGAAATTAAAAAACTCATTTATGAAAACATCAATGTAATGCATTTTTTATTGCAAAATTTTCCGTAAGCTTTGATCGTATATTTCGCTAAGGAAGTTCTACCAGAAGTATGCATTGTATCTTTAAATTCTAACTTCATTGCATCTCTGATCGTAACCGCAACTAGAAAAAGAAATAACGAAAAAAGGAAAAGAAAAAAGTGTTCCAGGACGTTCTGCCACTGTTGTACCCCAGAGAGCAAGAATACTCTAGTTTATCGATTCTGTTTTCTAGTTAATCTAGGTTCACCCCTAGTCGATACCTCGCTCTTTACGCTAAAATTTTTTTAGTACTTTCAAAAGAGCTATCTATTCTAATTAAACGGCCTTTGTGATTCAGGGATTTGTAATTCGAACAAAATTCGACATTTAGCGTAAAGAGCGAGGTATTGACTAAGGGACGAACCCCCTCATATACGTAATAATTTCTGTTCGTTTTAAGTTTCAATGTTGCTCCTTACTTTCAGTCGAAAAAACTTGTTTTTCTTTATTTAATATGGTGTAAAAACGCAAATTGTTTTCATATGTTCCCATGAAATCGTATTATACCTTCCTTGTAAAACGTTACCCGACATTTTACTAGAGAGGGATTCTTTTCATTGCTTGGCAATTTACGATTAGCACCATCACACTCGCAACAGCTATTAGCTAATCATCTGACATCGATTCGAAGGTGAAATACGACACTAGTCCATTTCGACAAATTAAATCCATGCTGTCGGACAATACAAAAGAGGATTACGTCGTGTTACACCGTGACTTTATGTAGGAAGCCCTTGTGAATAGAAACTGACTGTCACAGTGAATACAGAAGCGTGAGAATTTATGAATTTGGTACCCTTTTTTTGTTAATACTGTTAAAAATGATTGTGACATTTGAGAAAAAAAATTGGGAAGATTAACTATGCTATATTAAAATAAGAATACTGCATAATTTCAGTGCTGTGGGAATGTATTTACCCACTTCCCCACCTCACTTTAGCTTGGAGCGCTTTGTATGCTGTACAGTTCTGCTACACCTGGCACAGTTCCGACACTTATGGCACAGTCCCAACAATTCTTGGAACAGTTTCGCCTCACTTGGTGCACTTTCTCCAAAATTGGCACGCACCACTTGATGCACGTGATTTCTGAAAGTCGATGACTTTCGATAATTTTACAAGCTAAAGAAATGTCGGTACTTGTTTATTATCCAGAAAACACGCGAGGAGTGAAGTTTGCTTAATGCTAATGAAATAAAACAACGTATGATAAAAATATAATAATTCAGAAACAAATTTGGGCTATATATTTGCACATTAGGGGGGAATGGGTTAAGCATAGTATATATTAAATACGTAAAATAGCCTAACCTAGGTACCTTTTTTTGCCCCTTCAACCCCAAAAAACTAAAGTTTAAATCTTTGTCACGGAGTGAGCAATAACTCACTAGGCAGCAGCGAAAACCTTTTTTTCATATAGCATCTTTGAGATTTCGATGCGGTCTCTCTCGCGTGTTTACTGGATACTAAACAAGTACCGAAATAGCTAATGATATGGTCATACGGGTCTTTGCACACACCGTGTTTTTTAGTCTTTCTTTTTTCAAGGAGATAATTTTCTAGTAAACACGCCAGGCAAATTATCTTTTGGCACTAAATGGTAGCACAAGCTTTTAAAATAACCAATTTATAGTTTTAGTTGCTGTGTTCCTCTTTAAGGTTACTATAGCTATATTGAATTACTTCTTGATGCAGGATTAATTTTTTCTTTACTGTCTTCTTTGCTGTCTTCTTTACTGTCTTCTTGTTTCTTTACTGTACAGTTAATTTTTCTTCACTGTCTTTTTGGTTCTTTACCTGGTATTTTAGTAAGTATATATTTTTCTTATGTTCAAAAATAATAGAAAAGAGGAATGAAAGGTCATTAAAACAACATTAAAATTCTATTTAACATCTACAAACATAAAGTAAAATAAAATAGACTAAAAAATGTTTTATTTTTTTAGACTTTCCTATTTAGACTTTCCACTTGAAAATGATGAGAACAAGTTAAAAATAAAACAGTATTTGTAGGCTAGGTTAACTTTTCGTGAGAACTTTGCAAGATGTTTTTTCCCTGGTTAGTTCTAACTCAAAATACAGTTTGTGGCTTACTATCATTTCTCATTCAGACTGCGATTTCAAATAGTAATCAAACAGTTCGTTGTAACGAACTGTAAGTAAGGAACGACCCGGCTTAATAGCAACTAACGCTCCATAAAACAGAATTTTGGTACCAATAGATACATTAAAAAATCATACTTTTGTGTTGATTTTAAATATGTAAGTTTCATCAAGTTTAGTACTACCCTTCAAAAGTTACGTACCTGAGGAAATTCGCCTGATTTTCAAAAAAAAAGGAAGAAACACCACCTAAAAGCGACAGAATCTTAATGAAAATAACACCATCAGATTTTGCGTATCAGAAATTCCTACTGCAGAGGCTTCAAGCTCCTATTTGCAAAAATGTGGATTTGTATTTTTTTTTTTTTTCCATAAGAAAGATCACGGATGCGTGTTTATTTCTTTGTTGTTGTTTTTTTTTCCAGGGATGATCGTATCGACCCAGTGATCCTAGAATATCACAAGAGGGTTAATTCGAACGGAAATTTAAAGTTCTATTGCCCTTTTTAAGTGACCCAAAATATGGAGGGCAACTAGGCCCCCTCCCACGCACATTTTTCCCAAAGTCACCCGATAAAAATTTTGAGATAGCCATTTTGTTCATCATGGTCGAAAATATACTAAATATGTCTTTGAGGATGACTTAATCCCGCACAGTCCCTGGGGTAAGGAATGCAAGTTTTGAACTTTGCCCAATGTTTACATATAGTATTGGGTATGGCGAAGTATACAGACATTTTCATGGGGGATGTTTTCTGGTTGTGGAGTAAGGGAGGAGTCGGGGTGATGTGGGAGGATCTTTCCACGGAGTAGGTTTTCATGGGGGAAGGGAGATTGCTATGAAGGGGCGCCAGATTTCTCAGCATTATTTAAAAAAATAAACGATCAGAAATTAAATTTTAAAAAACGAGTTTTTCAACTGAAAGTAAGGAGCAACATCAAAACTTATAACGAACAGAAAATATAACGTATATGATTGGCCTAGCCCCCTAGTCAGTACTTTGCTCTTTACGCTAAACATTTTTTAGTATTTTCATAAGAGCTATATATTCTAATTTACGGCTTTTGTGATTTAGGGGTCATTTTCAAAGAATTGGAACAAGATTCGAACTTTAGCGTAAAGAGCGAGGTATTGACTAGAGGGCGAACCCCCTAATATATGTATTAAACATGTGTGAATATAGAAGTTCGTTACGTAAGTTACTTATATTTATTACTTATAAAAACGTTCGTAAATAAAATGAAACAACTTTCGAGAAAGCCATTTAACCAAAAAAAAGCAAAATTAATATGAAAATTTCGTTTTAATGATTCTTGTACGGTGAGCCAAAATCAAAACCTGCATTAATTCAAAAACTTTCAGAAATTAAATTTAAAAAAAGATAAGTTTTTTAACTGAAAGCAAGGAGCGACATTCAAACTTAAAACGAACAGAAATTATTCTGTATATAAGAGGGGCTGTCCCCTCCTCAACGGCTCGCTTTTTACGCTAAAGTTAGACTCTTTCTCACAGCTCTATTTTTTAAAACAATAAAAAATTTTAGTTTAAAGAACGAGGCGTTCAGGAGGGGACAGCCCCTTTCATATACGAATAATTTCTGTTCGTTTTAAGCTTTAATGTCGCTCCTTGCTTTTAGTTTAAAAAAAAAACTTGTTTTTTTAACTGCTTTTGCGCACATTGGGTTTTATTTTGCTTTGCAAAGAAAATCCTCGGCAAATTCAATATATTCTTATAGCTTACACTATTTAATCTCTCTGCTCCCCCGCAACAAGAGTGAACTACGGCCGAAAGTAACCGGTTATATAACCGGTTATAATAACCCATAGTAACCGGTTATATAACCCATTATATAACAATATATAACCGGTTATATAATAGGTTTTGAAAAAAGCTTTGAAAAAAAGTGTCTTATTTAAAAAAATTTCCATTGAAGCTGATTCAGGAATTGTAACAATTGTTTTGATTATTATTATTATATGTTATTATTTGGTTATATTATTATCTTAACAGTGAAAGTTTATTCCAAAAACGAGTTTATCGAAATTTCAAAAAGAGTGTTAAAACCCTCAAAAAGCCATAGGAGCAACATGAAAAAACCATTGGAATCACCATCGTTGAAAACACTGTATAAGATATTTAGTCTCCCATCTTGGACAAGAGGTTTTAACCCATCTGTGAACTGCAAGATATTATTGCTTCAATTTAAGACAATAATTTTGATATTGTTCGATAGCTGAGAATCGATTTATACATCTACGGCAATACATTTTTGAAATCCGCTTCCCAATGCTAGAATTTTCTATATTATACTTTTTTGATTAAAAAAAATATTAAAATAAGTAAATTTGTTGGACTTTTAATCATGTTTAGGTCCTTCTCAAAGAAAACTTTGAAATAAAACCATAATACTCGCTCGGCAGATTGATAAATGTCTTTAAAATACAGTAGTAGACATTTACGAGAACAAACATAATAATTTCGGTTGTACCTCTTTCCTTTTGTCGTGAGCAGTTGGGAATGCCAACTAAGCTCCCAGAATTTGGTTTTTCCGGTTGTAAAATATAAAAGATCTAGGATGGGGGACATAAAAATTTTTTGGCCTGGAAAATTTTTTATTTTACTAAATTCTACGCAATTTCACGGTTTATGCACCTTTGTAGTTTTCTTGGAGGGCAAAAGTGGGTGTAAACTCCTACTGCTCAAACCAATATGTAGTAATACTTGACGTTGTTTTTGTATTTGTTAGATTTAAAGAGTTTCAATCAAATTTCTGGAAAATTTCAAGATTTATTAGAAAAAAAAATATTTATTTTCCCCGTCTTCTTCATTTAAGTCACTTTGTTTATCTTGCGATTTGTTATTCATCCTTTTTGTCTATATCTTAAATAAATAAAAAATAAAATTGAATAATACATTTTTAAAAAACTGTAACTAAATATCACCTTACTCAAAAGGCAAGGACAGTATGCGACTTTCATATTACTTTACAGGGAAAAAATAACGTCTTTAATGTATTTTCTAAAAAAAAAGCCTGAAAAAGTTCAAAAAGGTTTTTATCTCTAAAGGTACTAAGATATTAAAAAAAAATTCCCTGATACCCAGAAAAAAAATAAAATTATTAAGCCTAATTGAAAAGGTGGGGAGGGAATGACACGCTTTAAATTTTCGAGGACTTTTACGACGTTGCATTGCTTACGACACTAATGCGAACATAAAAACTACATCACCATGATTATCAGCAAATGCTAATTGGTTTTTATGTCATGACTGCCCAAGTTTTTATTTCGCTCCACACGATCTACTCTTTCAGGGAATTGACATCCCAGCTGGATCACAAGAAGAGGGAACAAATGGGCCCATTTGTGAAAGGAAAAATGAATCAAACCTAGACCCCTCCCTACTTTCCAAAGAAACGGTCTTAGGTGAAGTACCCTGTGGGTGGGCAGTGTAGAGAGGGAGTTGGAGAAATATTGCAGAGGTTGATGGCCTACTTCCCACTTCTCATCATTTAAATGAGAATTTTTTTTTGTTTTTTTCCAGGGGTTATCGTATCGACTCATAAAATATCAGAAGAGGGCTCGTTCGAACGGAAATTCAAAGTTCTAGTCCCCTTTTTAAGTGATCAAAAAAATTGGAGGGCAACTAGGCCCCCTTCCCCTTTCCTTTTTTACCCAAAATCATCCACTCAAAATTTTGAGATATCCATTTTGTTTATGATAGTTAAAAGACCCAATAATTATGCCTTTGGGTATAACATGACCCCCCCCCCAGCCCCAGGGGAAAGGTCTTTAAGTTATGAAATTTGTCCAGTGTTTACGCATAGTATTTGTTATAGGGATGCATGCATACATTTTCGGGTGGGTGGAGGGAAATTTTCTGCTGTTTTTTTTATACGGGGGAATTTTCCAGGGAGATGGAAGCTTCCAGGCAGTGAACTTGTCGGGGGAAATTATACACTGCGGGAATATGCCAGAATTCTCGTACAAAATTCTTTTTATGAGTCTTGCTTTCTCTTTTCCGTCTCAATTTTACGCACGGAGTGGTTAAATGTAATTGTCCGGGGTAAATTTTCAACGCGATTGAATTGTCTAGAGGATATTTCCATGGGGAGGTGTTTCTACGTTTTGGTTTGGCCAGATTCCTGACATTATTTAAAAACGATCAGAAATTAAATATAAAAAAATAAATTGTTTCAACTGAAAGTGAGGAGCAACATTAAAACTCAAAACTAACAGAAATTACTACGTATATGAAGGGGGTTGCCCCCTCCTCTACACCTCGCTCTTTACACTAAACTTTGAATTTTGTCCCAGTTCTTTAGAATGACTCCGGAAACACAATGGCCGTTTAATTAGAAGAAAAAGGCGCTTTTTTTAAAAGTACTAAAACAATTTAGCGTAAAGAGTGAGGTGTTGAAGAAAGGGGGGAACCCCCTTCAAATACGTAGTAATTTCTGTCCCTTTTAAGGTTTAATGCTGCTGCTTACTTTCAGTTGAAAAACGTGTTGTTTTTTTTTAATTAGCAAAGGATTTGGCACTGAGAGGGTTGAAAGTTACGGAGGTGTCATAGGTTTATTTTGGTCCCAAGATCCAATTAGGTCGAAAAGTTTTCTAAGGTCCGGATTCAAACAAGTGCAACATGCATATATTTTTAATTAGAAGTTCATAAGAAGATGTGGGGGAGGGCTGAGTTTTGGGGGAGGGGCCATATTCCCACTTCGGTTCTCTAAACGACACAAATTAAAGTTCTTGCTTTGTTCTAGTTCACATAAGCAGCAAAAGGTATACCTTTCTGCTAAAAGCTTGTGGTTGTAAGAAGCTACAAATTTTGGGGGTGATGGGGGGTGGAGGGTTAGGATTCAGAGACTTGTATTATATATCAATATCAGAATTCTCTACAAATGCAAAATTTCAGCTCTATAGCAAGTAGATGAAAAACTATTTACAAGTTTTGACCGAAAAAAACTCAAATCAGAATGTTTGATCTATAACTTAATTGGTCAATCTTAATTGATTACAACTTATTTGTGTAGTGACGTCGGACAATATTATGTCTGCAACTTTCAAACAAAATCAAAATGGGCGCAGTGAGTGAAAAGCTGAGGAGGAGATTCATACAACATTTTGTTCTGACAGGTTAAAGATACATAAATTAGCTTCAAAATTAGCTTCAAGGGTTAAAATAAAGAAAAAATCTTATATAAGTACCAAGGGCCTCAAAAAATTGTTTTATAGCCCCTGGACCCATCTAAAGTCTATTTATACCTAAAAACCGTGACTTTTGTAATTTTTATTCAAAATTATGAAGTTTTAGAACAGCACCACATTTTTTGTCAGTGCTGTCACGTTGAACCATAAAACAAATAAGCAAAACTGATTAGTTAGATTTTTTAGTTAAATTTTTAAGTTAATGTTAAAGTTAAATTATAAAACTAATTAATTAAATTTGACAACATTTATTGTCTGTAGAAAATTAATAACATCAACAATATGATTCCCAGAGACAAGTAAACCTTCAAATTAAAGGAGTTCATATCAAAAAATCATATACAAAAGGTATCATATCAATAAAAAGGTGTCATATCATTTTTAATCAAAATTGTGATGATTTTACATTCACATTTTTTTTTTTAGCATTGTGCCCTCGCTACTGCCAGAAACTGTATCGCTGCATGTGGAGGTCTTTTTATTAAAATTGAGGTCCGAATTTTCCCAATTATTTAAAATATACATATGGCTGTAAAAGTTTCAGCATAACCAAGTCAAACAATCATATATTATTTGCACTGTCCTAGGTACTTTAACAATGTTGTGTAAATATGTAGTCAAAATTAACATGTCACCAAAGTAAAGATTTCACCTCCGTCTCCTTTATTGAACCATCAGGATTATTAAATTGGTTGACAGTTCTTTTGTGAAGCCAGGATCCATTGTATCCCACATTTTTCAATATAAAATCAGCAGCTGGTAGCTGATTTTACTATTACAAGGAGGCATGAGTGAGAACTGACGCTAATCAGATTTAATAAAAGAGGATGAGTTGCCATTTTATTGAATAAATGGCTAGAAGTGACATACCTCCTGGGTTCTTGTTCTCAAAATTGAGAGAATATAGTTTACAAGTATAAGGGAAATTGTGCAAGTCCCCTTTTTATGATGAACAGACGAGGCAATTAAGTTGAGATGAAGTTCAATTATTAACATTCTAGAGATGTACAATGTGCTATCATTCCGCTTTTTAAATTAATTTTCGGTAAAATATTGTGTTCCTATTTTTATTTTAGACTCCCCCGAATTTATAATTGTAGAAAAGGGGAAACTATTATAAACAAAAATGTCCAAGGGGAGCAAAAGGGGGTAAATTCCCTAGACTTTGTATAGGTGAATTAAGTTTGAACCCTTTAGACAATTTAACTGGGTTCTTTTCTAAAGTTGAGAGCGTTAAATTTGGAAGTATAAGGCACATTCAAGACATACAAGACACAAGACATAACGAACATACAAGACAATTAAGTTGAGATGAAGCTTAATTATTAATATTTTAAAAATACTTAATGGGGTACGACACAATTATTTCAACGTTTTCTTGTAAAAGTGTCCCTCTTTTTATTTTATATTTTTCCTAAATCATTATAGTAAAATCAGGCAAATCATTGTATGCACATACGTCCCATGAAAGGAGAGGCGGGGGGGGGGGGTAAATCTTTATAATTTTTGTGGGACTCATATTTTGAACTCCTGTAGGCCAAGGAACTATCTCTTCATGAAAATGAGAGTGAAAATTGTATCTCTTCTATATTTAGATGAATTTATTTTAGAAAAGTTGACATCAAAATTCTGAATTTAGTTTTTTTTTTGCTTTTCTATTCAATTTCTAGCTTTCAAGCCTCTTATTTCTAACAAATAATAATACAAAAAGAAGGGAAATATGCCTTGCTATATTATAAACTGGAAATAATTTACATAGTTGTCATCACACATCAGTTTTCCTTGGTATCCTTTAGGCTCTTTTTTTCCTGGAAAAGCTATATTTTACTTCATCCAAAATAGGCGTATCTTTATCTTTAAGAAAAGAAGCCTCCATTAGAATTTGAAAAAAGAATTTTTTTTTTTTTTTTTTTTTTTTTTTTTTTTTTTTTTTTTTTTTTTACTTTTGTTTCAACGGATTGGCCACATTCCGTTTAATAAAAGGCCCAAACGTCGAAGTTCAACTTCCTGAATTTACAGAGCTATATATTATGACTTTTATCACCTAAAAAAAGATTTATATTCATTATATTATGTTTTTTAATAGCAGAAATCCCCATCCCGAAATACCGATTTTCTCTTTTAAAACTGTCAATTTTGGCGTTTATTATATTTCAATCATCTGAAGCTATGAAAAATAAATGAAAAGACATGTGCTCTTGTCTTTGCGATTAAGATGTGGAGCACCGCGTGTAGTCTAAAATAAGTATTTCTCTACAACTGCACCCAAGCGACATAGTTGCACCTAATGCTCCGCAATCCAACCCATATGTTACCATTGTACCAACACACCCGGCAGCCCTAGCAAGGGGTTTCTTTTTTAAATTTATCCATACATTATCGTCTTATGAAATGAATTAAAAAAAAAGAAGGAATGCTACCCGAAGAAGCATACGCAGAGATCCGAAGTCTATCTATTTGTTCCCTTTAAATTAAGGGTGTATTTCCTTAATAACAAACAACAAATAAAACAATTGAAAATTTTAAGACAGTGAAACTTCCCCAAACCTCAAAGGCATATTTCGGCCCTACAGCCAAGGGCCGTCCTCAGAAAAGACATGTATAAAATAAGACTTCAAGTGACCTTTTAAACAGGATTGCCACTCGGCCGGTTTTTTTGATGCCACTTTGGGTGGCAAAATAGAGTCAATTTTGTGTAAAAAGTGTCATTTTCCAAAAATTAATAATAAAAAATGTTGATATGAGCTGGCGCTCATATCAACAAGCTTTTTAAATTGAAAATATTGGCCAATCCACTTGGGATCATCCCCGCGTGGTTTCCCGCATCTTTAACTTCTCCAACATGAAATTTCGGATCTAATGCCATCAATCAACGATAAAAAAGAAATTTTGATTTTACTTAGTCAGTGCTGATTTCCGGCTTTGCGCAGCACTTCCACTCTTGTCAACTTTCCAGCCCTTCTCCTAAGAACCCGCTCTTTTTTCAAAAACTAGTGGAAAAACTATAAGGCAGCTATATAATCTGATCTATTTATCACAACCTGAATATAATAGGTTTCACGAGAACTCTCGCCACTCCCAGTAAATTTTTCTTTACGATGTCTCCAGGGACTAGGGCATAGGAACAGTCAACTAGCATTTTAAGTATCAATATGAAAGCACCTTTATAATAAAAAACGAGCATTTAGTTTATCAGCGTGAAAGCACATTTGCAATCAAATATTAGTGGGAATATAATAACTAAAATGAGGAAGTGCGTCCAAATTCAAAAATTTAAGTAAGAAAAAAAAGTGAAATTAGATTGTGATTTTGCTAATGATTGCATATGATTAAAGATAATGGAAGTTTTGGTATCAATTTTGTTTTTAGTATGATGGTTATGTATGAATATTCATTTGTCCATTGCCAAGAGTTCAAAGAAAAATATGAAAGGAAATGTTAGAGCGCATTTTTGAGTCACTGGCCCAGTCACTGAAGAGGTCACTAGATATTCTTGTGGGACACCAGTGAGCTCAGTAGATGTTTTTGCGTTGCTGAGTCGTTGTGTAATGTCACCAGTGAGCTTTTCAGTCACTGGGCTTCCAGAGCTCCAGTCACGGAAATCGATGAAAAGACGCATTAAGTAAAGCAGTCACTGGTTAACATAGTAACAGCTATTAACATAGTGGCGCAAAAATACACTCTTAGCTTTTCTTGCTGTTTTCTTCTTTGAATTGTAGTCGACCCTCAACTAATAAAACATAAAAATTGAACTCGGACCCACTCAAGAATTGCAAACTGCTTGACTGACTTATCGTCTATGAGCCTACAAATTATTGCAACAACACAAAATAGTTGAACTAAACAACTGAAAACAATTGAAGACTTCTCCACCACATTGCAGTTAAATATCTATCTCTGTCCTCTCCATTGCCAAGTATTTCGTACCCGAAGATCACTGGATGATCTTCGCTTATCAGTGATAAGAATAAGAATATAAAAATTTCTCACACACAGATAGAGACAAACACGTTTATGTTTTTCACCGCACAGAAAGATTCTTGCATCCAATAATTGCCGAGCGCAGAGTTAAGATAAGAATCTTAACTGACAAAAAAAGGATATCGATGCATATCTACATTGACAGTTTTTCTTCCGGTTTTTTGTCTGAAAAAATTCCTTTTTTTTTAAAAAAATAGTGCTACTTAGCAAAAAAAGTGCCACTTTTGCTAAAAAGTGTCCTAATAGTGTCAGGTGTCCCAAAAAGTGCCATTTAAAAAAAATAAATGTCAAAAGTGACACAAAAGTGTCACCAGTGGCAACCCTGCTTTCAAACTAAAATTAAAATAGTCCTAGAATCCTTACTTCAAGGAAGTTCAACCAGGACTGATAAATAAAACAAATTGTGACAATTCACTTAGGTGAAATAAGAATTAAGAGTAAGTTTTCAATGCTATTCTTTCCTTTTTTTGCAGCTAATCACAAAGGTCTTTTAGCAACAGGTTCCCGGGTATTGACTACTAGTTTTTTAATATAATTAAATAAAACAAAAAAGTTTTTTCAACTGAAAGTAAGGAGCAACATTAAAACTTAAAACAAATAGAAATTATTACGTATATAAAGGGGGTTAACTCCTCCTCAACACCTCACTCTTTACGCTAAAGGTTTTCAGTACTTTTGAAAACTGCTTCTTATTGTTCCAATTAAATAAAAAAAAGCAAGTTTTTTCAAATGAAAGTAAGGAGCAACATTAAAACTTAAAACAAACAGAAATTATTACGTATATGAAGGGGGTTAACTCCTCCTCAACACCTCGCTCTTTCCGCTAAAGTTCGAATTTCATTCCAATTTTTCAAGAATGACCACTGAATCACAAAATGGTTTGTTAGAAAATAAATAACTCTTCTGAAAGTACTAAAAAAATCTTTAGCGTAAAGAGGGGTCGGAAACCCTCATATAGGTAGTAATTTCTGTTCGTTTTAAGTTTTAATGTTGCTCCTTACTTTCAGTTGAAAAAACGTGTTTTTTATTTAACTTCTGATCTTTTTATAAATAATGCTGGGGAATCCGGCGCCCCCTTCATGGAAAATTTCCTTCCCCCATGAAAAATTCCTCCATGGAAAGATCCTCCCACGTAATTTTCTCTCCCTTTCCCCCCCCCCCACTAGAAAAAAACCCGAGAACGTCTGTATACTTAACAATAACCAATATTATATGTAAACAATAGGCAAAGTTCACAACTTGCAGCCCTTCCCCTGGGGACTGCGGGGATATAAGTCATTCCCAAAGACATAGTTATTAAACTTTTCGACTAGGCTGAACTAAATGGCTTTCTCAAAATTTTGATCGGGTAAATTTGGGTAAATATGAGTGTGGGAGGGGGCCTATTTGCCCTCCATTTTTTGTCACTTAAAAAGAGCACTATAACATTTAATTTCCGTTCGACTGAGCCATATCGCGATATTCTAGGATCACTGGGTCTATACGATCACCATTAGGAAGAAAAAAAAAACACAAAAAAAACAAATCAACACAAATCCGTGATCTTTCTTCTGAAAAAAAAAATACAACAAAATTCCACATATTTGCATATAGGAGCTCAAAACCTCAACAGTAGGGTTCTTTGATATGCTGGAAGTGGTGGTGTGATTTTCTTTAACATTATGTGAGTTTTAAGGGTTGTTTCCCCCTTTTTTCTAAAATCAGGCAAATTTTCTCAGGCTAGAAACTTTTGATGGGCAAGACTAAACTTGATAAAACTTATATATTTGAAATCAGTATAAAAATAAGATTCTTTCGATGTATCTATCGGTATCAAAATAAGAGTTTCGCTTACTATTGAGCCAGGTCGCTCCTTGCTTACAGATCATTACCACTAATTGTTTAATTAATCGACCCTTGTATTTCAGGAGTCATTCTTAAAGAATTAGGACAAAATCCAATCTTTAGCGTAAAGAGTGAGGTACTGAGGAGGAGGAATCCCCCTTCACATATGTGATAATTTCTGTTCGTTTTAAGTTTTAATGTTGTTCCTTACTTTCAATTGAAAAAACTTGTTTTTTTTTATTTAATTTCTGATCGTTTTTTTATTAATTCCAGGAAATCTTGCCCCACCACGGATAAATACCTTCCCCACGGATATATCCTCCGAACAATTCAACCCCGGTAAAAAACAATTACCCTTAATAACGCCACGCGAAAAATTGAAACGAAAAAGAGAGAGAAAGAAATATAAAAAGAATTTTGTATAGGAATTTACAAGTTCAGCCTCTGGAAACTGCCCTCCCTATGAAACGTCCCCCTGTGAAAAAAAAACAGCAGAAAATGCGTCATCCCACCCTAAAATGTATGCATGCTTTCCAGTAACAAATAATATGCATAAACAATAGGCAATTGTTAGAACTTAATGACCTTTCCCCTAGGGCTGTGGAGGGGGGAAGTCATGTTATGTCCAGAGGCATGGTTATTGGGCCTTTCAACTATGATGAACAAAACGGCTATCTGAAATTATAATTGGAGGATATTGGGAAAAAGGGGTCGGGGAGGGGGCCTAGTTGCCCTTCAATCTTATTGGTTACTTAAAAAGAGCCCAAGAACTTTTAATTTCCGTAAAAATGAGCCCTATCACGATATTCTAGGACCACTTGGTCGATACGATCATCCCTGGGAAAAAACAATAAGCAAACAAAAAAACAAATAAACACGCATCCGTGATCTTTCTTCTGGCAAAAAAGAAATGAAAAATTCCAATTTTTTTCAGATAGAAGTTTGAAACCTCTATAGTCGGGTTCTTTAATAGGCTACATCTGAAGGTGTGATTTTCATTAAGATTCTATGACTTCTAAGCGGTGTTTTACCCTTTTTTTCAAAATTAAGGCAAATTTTCTCAGGCTCACAACCATTGATGGGTAAGACTAAACTTAATGAAACTTATATATTTGAACTCAGCATAAAAATTTGATTCTTTTGATGTATCTATTGGTATCCGGTTTTTAGATTTTCGGTTTCTATTGAGCCGGGTCACTCCTTACTTACAGTTCGTTACCATGAACTGTATTATCTGTCAAATAGTTTTTTGTTAAATTTGTGTATGAAGTATTTAGTAAATATTCTCCGAAAAACCAATGAACAGAAATATTATTATTTGGCTTAAGTTCAATTTCTGTTGCCTCGCGAACAGCCTGTTTTATACCTAAGTCATTGCTAATCAGGGAGGATTTTTCAAGAATATTGGATGGCTTGGGCAACCAAAAACATGACCTTTTAGCACAGAATCCAAAGAATTATGAACACGTTTAGAACTTATGACCCTGATTGTGTGTTGTTTATGATGCTGCACCATCAAAAAAACAATAAAAATTAAATAATGTATCAACAGCATAAACATGACATAACGAAAGATTTAAATACTTATAATGCTGCTTTTGACTCTGTTTATTGAGATTCTCCATGGAATGTCCTTTCTAATACTGGTTTCTTGTCAAATCATGCCCAACTACTCAGGGCCATGCATCAAGGGACTGAGAGGTATTTGCAAGTGAACGGTAGGCGCAGCACGTTCTTTCCAGTAAAAACAAATGTTAGGTAAGATTGCTCAGGTACTCCTGAGCTATTTAAGTGTATTATGACTTGCACAACCCGGAAGCTGAGCTTCGAACTCAAGTACTATCACTGATTGTAATTTTGCTGATGAAATAGCCCTACTCGCCAGCCCATAACTGTTTATAGCTCTGAAGATACTTCTAGATTAAGCTGCGAGGACCAGACTATCCAAAAACTAGAAGAAGATGAAAGTCATGGCTGTGCAGCCAAAGTCTGACACCGACAATTCTAATTACTTGGATGCCGGGAACCAAATCGAAGTGGTTGATTATTTCACTTATCTTGGTTCTATCTTATCATCACAAGGCTTCATTGACTATGAAGTTGTTGCCCACCCGTTCAAGGTCTCTGCTGTCCTCTATAGACTAATGTTTGAAATTAGAGAATGATCAAACAAGCCACCAAAATGAAAATTCTTGGAGCGTCAGTCTGTTCGATCCCGCTGTACGGAGCTGAAAGTTGGCCTGCAGCTGCAGCTGTCCAGCCCCGTCTCGACACTTTTCAATCTAAGTTGCTTCGAATAATTATGAAAATTCGATGGGCAAAGTTTGTCAGCAATAACTGCGTAAAGAGTATCACTTCGCAGTCGCACCTTGTCACATCAGGTTGTCCAGCTGACAATTCGATGGTTCTAAGATCTTTTAAGACTGTCTTCCGTCATTCCGTTTCGGACTCTTTAATTCCTTGTATATATTTCTGTATATAACTTATATATTCAGTGATTTATATATATTTATAAGTAGTTTGCGTGTTTGGGTACCTCCATAGGAGGCACGGACCAAGGGGGGACTTTCTTCCTGGGGGGCCATAATAGAATCTATCTGGGACACCCTCGCCCGGGGTCATAAATGCAGACGGAGGAGGAAGAAGGCCCCTCAAATGTACGCTCAAAAGGACCCAATCGTTTGCCCACAAGTCCCATGAGTTGCAAACCTTCTCCCAGTAATGGGTTAAATTGCATGGTGATGCAGAACACCATCGCGGGAGGATCCTCTATAGGAGGACAACTGTGGCAGGACGTAAGATCCAGATCTATGAACAACTGCCTCTGCAAAGGGTTGTATTGACCTTTTCGGGGTACCTGCAAGACTGGGGACCTTGCGGTTAACTCTATTCCCACTTGAGGAGTGGCGCCCCTCGAGGAAATTATAGCCTAGTAAACGACGCAGCATTCGCACGGGATTCTGACTAATGGACACTTCTTCTGGGCTTGGTATGTTTTGATGGGCGTCTTTGGGCTGAAAAACCTCTTCCTAACTAATTTATCTATTATGAGTTGCCTCCCCGTAGTAGCGTAATAATTGTAGGCATGAATATATAATGAGTCGGAAGTAATAGGCTTGAGAATGTCTGTGCAGGATTTCGACTCTTGTTGATAGAAGAGCATCGCCAAGTGCTGAAAACCATGTTGTGACCAAGATGGGCCCAGGATTGCACAAAGCCTCCATTCATGGAGGTCCCAGGGACTTCTTGCTGTCCGGTTCTAAGCCGGCTTAAGCACTTCGGTGTAGACTTGAGAAGATATGTGATCCCCGTCCTGCACTGGTATCCGATATCATTGCTTTTCCTGAGGCGAAAATAATTTCAATGATTTAAAGAACATGAAAATTGGAACATGGAATGTTATGACATTAAAAACTGACTATCGTATCGACATTTTGACTGACGAATTCAGACGATTCGAACTGGATTTATTAGGAGTTTCAGAAACTCATATCCCAGGGGTAGGAAGCATGAAATTAGGTGATATAGAATTTGTTTACTCAGGCAGGAAGGATGGGGCACATAGACAGGGAGTAGGGCTCATGATGAATAAGGAAGCTGCTAAGTCTTGTTTAGGCTGGGAAGGTATTAATAATAGAATACTAATTGCTCATTTTATGACTAGAAAGTTCAGGGTTTCAGTTATAGTAGTATACGCCCCTGTAGAACCAACAGACAGAGATACTACGGACTCAGATGAATTTTACTTACAGTTACAGGAGCAAATAGACAAGGTCCCAGGTAGAAATATGATGTTATTACTGGGAGATTTTAATGCCCAGGTTGGTAGAAATAGGGATAGATGGTATCTCAGCTTAGGTAAATTTTGGTGTAGGAAAAGAAAACAGTAATGGGTACTCATGGGTATTATTAAATTCGATGAATTTTACATATTTTAAATAAGTACCAAAATTCAATTCTTTTGATGCATCTGTTGCTATCGAGACTCTGTTTTTTAGAGCTTCGGCTACTATTGAACCGCATCACTCCTTAATTACAGTTCCAAAGGCCAATGAGCCTTTGGGGGAATAATAACATGTACTATTGTATGTGTATCTAATGAAGAATAAAACTTATCTTATCTTATCATTACCAAGAACCGTTTGATCAGCAAAATAAAGACCAAAATGGATTGAGGGGTAGGTAATTCCCTAGAGTTGAAAAAATACCATAAAAAACAAGTTTAAAAGTTTAAGATAATGCTTAAAGAGTGAAAAGTGTGCGAGGGCCGAAGCCATGCGAGTAGTATTGCCACATTTGAATGGAACAAAGGCTCGAGCGAGCGACAAAAAGCCTACGAAGCCGTAATTTTTGCTAGAAATATGAAAAAATATAAAAATGTTTCCAGGGAAACTTTTTCAAGTGGTTTAAATGAAAGACTACAGCCTAAGTGGTTCCGCTCTCCAACGATATATCTTAAGTGGAAAATACAAACAATGGGAACCAACAAATATTACATATTGAAATATGGTGACGCCGAAATATGGGCAAGAAAAATAAACATTATTTTAGATGTAAGTACTTCAAGAAGAATTCCAGAACCAAAGGTGTAAGTGATGAAGCGAAAGTGGAAAATCAAAAATCCTGCTTGGTACATTACACGGAAAATTCGATTATGTCGTTCGGATCGGATAACTCAGTCGCAAAGAACAAAAGAAGCTCTTGCAAAAACCTGATTTTTTTGGTTAAATACATAAAATCTGTAGATCATCTACAGATATCCACCCTAACGTATAGAATGATCGATTCCCTGGTTCATACAATATCAAAAGGATTTGAAACACAATACCCATATAGATTGATGGAACTTGAGCAAGTAAGTAAGTAAGTGAACGTAAAACTATAAGCCTAACAGAACAGCAAAACTTATCAGAACTAGAGAGTTCGTTCGTATACTGTTCGTATCTTCTGAGTCTGTGGTTTTCACCTACTATATCGATCTGTCGAATCACCAAAACTATTAGTCTTCTTCTTTTTCCGTCGCTCTTGTTAGAAGGACAATATTGAAATATTTCTCAATACATACTGCTTTCAACAAGTGTTCACAGGGGGTAAAAGTACATTAACAAAGCCCGGGTATTTTGAATTTTAATTCTGAAGTTTT
This sequence comes from Artemia sp. Kazakhstan ARC1039, assembly GCA_029168905.1. NCBI lineage: Eukaryota > Metazoa > Arthropoda > Branchiopoda > Anostraca > Artemiidae > Artemia > Artemia sp. Kazakhstan ARC1039. The sequence continues at coordinate 41,041 of JAQQPU010000055.1, read as the reverse complement.
GATCAGAGTAAAAAGTGTGGCAAAAAATAAAATGAAAGATCCAAAACAACAAGGAGTAACGTATATAGCCTACACATAAAAAAAAGACAAGAAAAACTTGCATCTGGAAAGTTTTCACAGCTATGTTATAAGTAAAAGAATTCGTGGTAACATACTGTTGGTGTAATTGGTGTAATTGTGATTTTGTTTTTTCCGAAAAATTGGGAGCCTGAAAAAATCTGCGTAGTTTAATAAAAAGAAAAATTATAGTCCTAAATGGGCGAGATCTAGCAGGAAGTTGGTGAGGAATGAAGATTGAGCTCAAGCTAGACACAACACTAAAAGGATTGAAAAATATTAAATTATCATATGCTGATAGTTTGATAAGTGAGCTTTTAGATTGTGGTTGTTGCAACATCAAACATAAATTACTAAGATTACGGATGTGATGCTTGAACAAGGAAGTATCTTGTAATTTTGGAAAAACTTAAATTGAAACCCTTTATAAAAAAAAAAGATGATAAGAGTGACTGTAGTAAGTTCATGGGCACTAGTGATACTTCTATTGGAAGCAAATTAGTTAGCATGATGATACATATTAGACTAGAAAATCTTGTGGATAAACTTAAAAGAAAAGATCACTCTGGTTTAAAAGGGGAGAGAGGAAATATCTTGCGATTTTTCACTTAATCGATTTTTCGATTACGAACAGACATTTTACTAAGCAGATTGAAACGCTGTAGTGAATCCCATGGTATATCAGGAATACTTAGGTGATTGGTCCGGTGTTCGAAAGTAATATCGCTACCTTTAAGGTTGGAAGGGATGCTACTAGATGACTTACTTTGACTTATGTCTCCTGCCGGGCGCTGCTCGGCGTAGAGAGTGACGTCTGCCTCCTCCATCCACTTCGGTCCATGGCAAGCGTTTGCACATCGCTCAACCTGATATTTGCCATCGCCAGGAACTTGAACAGGCTGTCAGACCATCGTTTCTTCGGTCGGCCGCGAGGTCGCTTCCAACCGGCTTTGACAGGGTCGAAGTCATGGATCGTTTTCGCAGGTATGTGTGGAGGCATTCGAAGTAGGTGTCCGAACCATCGTAGTGTTCGCTCGGCTGCTTGGGTCAAAAACCGAGACTGCTTGGTGAGCTGCAGCAGCTTCTCATTGCTGACAAAGTCGAACCATCGTAGACCTTCGATCCTCCTCAGGCTCTTCGACTGAAAGACATCAATTGCCTTGAGGGTTGCGGCTGAAGCTTGCCACGTCTCAGCTCCATAGAGCATCACAGAGCCGACGAGGGCGTTGAAAATCCGCAGCTTCGTTGTGCGACTGATGTTCGGTTTTCGCCAGAGGTGACGGTTCAGTCTGCCCATGGCAGAAGACGCTTTGGATATTCTCGCTTGTAGTTCAGAAAGAAGCGAGCCATCTGAAGAAATTATGGAGCCCAGGTAGGTGAACCTTTGGACAACTTCGATGCTAGTGGTGCTATCCAGGCTAACTGAAGGATTGGCAGCAGGAGAGGATGGGTCAATGGCCATAATTTTCGTTTTAGTCCAGTTTATCTGCAGTCCTACTTTTGCAGCCTCTTCTCGTAGGATTCAAAGCGCTTCCAGTAACTGCTCCATGGAGTCCGCCAGAATGGCCAAGTCATCGGCAAAATCAGCATCTGTAATGACACGATCTCCAAACTTGAGTCCAAAGCTGAGACGTGAAGTAGTCCTTGTCATAACGTAGTCTATGATGACATTGAAGAGCTCTGGGGCAACTGCACATCCTTGGCGCACTCCTGTCGTGATTTGGAAGAACGGGCTGCGGCGACCGTTCACTTGAACGCAGCTCTCCGTCCCATGGTGTAGAGCTTTGAAGAGTCTGCAGTATTTCTCAGGGAGGCCTGTCAATTCTAGAATCCGCCAAAGAGCTTCTCGGTCCACTGAGTCGAACGCAGCACGGAAGTCGATGAAGGTAAAAAAAGCTTTTTGTCGGAACTCCGTGGCTTTTTCTATGATTTGTCGGATCGTAAAAATCTGCTCGATGGTTGAACGGTCCGACCTGAAACTAGCTTGCTCCGGTCGCCGGATTTTACGAATGATATTTCGACATCGATCTAGTAGGACCATTGAGAAAAGTCTTCCCGGGACAGACAGTAGGGTTATTCCACGGTAGTTCAAGCAGTCGCTTCTAGAACCTTTCCTCTTCCATAAAGGGATAATGACACCCTTCCGCCAATCTTGGGGAATTATCTCGGTTTGCCAGATTGTAGAGAACAGGGTGTGAAGAAACAGGAGCATAACAGGACCTGCATATATTAGCAGCTCCGCACTCAGGCCACAGATACCGGCAGCTTTATTGTTCTTGAGCCTTTTTACTGCATTTCCAATTTCTGATGGGCTGAAAGGCTCGTCTGGAGGAGCATCTGTTTCGGATCTTGGACTGCCAGGTGGGCTGGGACTATCAGTAGGAGGCATAGACGGGCTGGTGTTCTTCAGGAGTGAGCAGAAGTGGTCCTTCCACAGCTCGAGAAAAGAACCCTCATCAGAGAGAAGTGTCCCATCCCTGGATAGGACGGGTCCCAATGCTGGTGTTTTATTTTCTGTGAGATTGCGGAGGTGCTTGAACAGGCTACCCATGTCTTTCTTTTTTGATGCTAGTTCGATTTCATCGGCTTTCCTTGCAACAAACTGAGTTCGGTCTNCTAGTTCGATTTCATCGGCTTTCCTTGCAACAAACTGAGTTCGGTCTCGGTGAATAAGTCTGTTCCGCACTCCATTGTTTCCAATGATTATTCAGATGAACTTTGTACTGAGAAGCACGGCTGAGGCTATCTGAAAACTTGGTCTCAAATAGAATAATGAAATTTTTCTAGATTTTGATTGAGCCGATGACTTGAATGTCCTAGTTTTGTCCTAGAATGTTCTAGATAGAAAAAAAAATTCGGTTGTTTTGAAAATTTAGGGTGCAAAAATAGGTTTGAAAATTAGTTTTGTGAAGGCTATGCCATTTAGACTAGAACAAAGAAGGGTGAAGGGGAGAAGTTAGGAAATTAGACAATCGAATAAGTGGATAACTCTATTCGCCTGGAATGTATTACTATTAATGATAATGGTTGTAGCGAAGATATCAAAAGCAGCCTAGCTAAGGCAGAGCGTGTTTTTTTCCGGTGGGAAAAAGTTTGGAAAAGTGAAGTACGTATGATAAGACAGGCTGAGGGAGGTTTGTTCGACGTCTTCAGAAAAATTATCTAAGGATAGTTTAGGGTACTCGTTTTACAGACTGTTTAAGATGAGCAAAACAAATAAGCTGCAAGAAAAATGCGTTTCGATCCTAATTTCTAGGGTTTTAATGAAAGAAAGGTTAAGATGGCTAAGCGATTTATTATGGATGAAGATTAATAGATTGTCAATAATTAGGTTTTTTGGGCATCCGTCTGGGGTTCTCACTCGGGGTGGTAAGAGGTCATAAGACAGTATTTAACTATAGAAGGGTAAGCATTCGTAAATTTTACGACATCAAAACATGCTTTTGCGGTTACCATGGAAACGAATGCATTGTGGGAACCAACCTCCCATATGTGCTAATATTATAATTAGTCAGTTCTTATGCGGTCACCAGAGTTTTATTATCTGAACTGGTTGGGAAGATATTAAGGGTGAGCAGTAATATTTACGAAAGCTGACCATCTACGTAACTTTTTCGCCTGTTGAGGAAAACAGATTTTTTTTCTTTTTTTTTTGTCATTATAACTGTGTATTACTAAGCTTCTTCAATCTATGAGGTCAGATCAGTTTTCTAACGTTGTTTACAAGCTTCGTAGAAAATTTCGGCAGATAAAGGCAAATTGCGTCAGATATATAGCATATGAAATTGTTGAATTTGGCTATTTTCTGATTTACCCTATTTGTTCCCTTATATGGAGAACAAATAGAAATGTCACGCTTGAAAATAGGTTAGTAGAGAAGGAAGTACCATTTCTGGGACTCCTATGTACCATTTTACTTCTACTGGTCATTACACTCTTTGCCAGGGAATGACGCAATTTCAAAGCTCAGTCTACTGGTCATTACACCTTTGCCAAGAGGATTTACGCAATTTCAAAGTTCAATGTCTTTTTTTT
>JAQQPU010000055.1:1664-23082 GCA_029168905.1 Artemia sp. Kazakhstan ARC1039 | reverse complement strand
CCTCTAGGATGAGAGTCACACACCTCTTCAAGACAGGAATTACAACCTTTAATTTGTACAGCATATCCTCTATGCAATTTACACGGGTTGCATAATCTACACTTTTCATCATACTCCTCAATCATTGTGCAATTCTCACATGATGACCAGCTGCCCTGTGTGTACATACATAACGGTCATGTATGAAACATTTTGTCATGTGTTAACGCTCTCACTGCCACAATGAAACTGAGCTAGCAACATCAAAAAATTGCCTGAGATAGAGAGAGAGAGAGGAGTAAATCATCCTTGAGCACCATCTTTCTTATGAAAAAAAAAAGTCCTAAATTTCTAAAAACTAATGTTTAAAAGCATATCCACAATATCATTTTGCTGTGTCGTGATCAATATATCAATAAATTGTGTAAATGCATTTAGACCACGATGTAGAAGCTTCATACAATAGTCTAATGATGGAGAATCAGTTTTCATTGTATCGACAAGCATTCCCCGAGAAAATACCTTCCTTTGAATAGACAACTCTAGAAAATCATCATCTAGAATCAAACGTTTTTCCATAAGAACTAGATTCCTCATGATTCGATCTTTCTCGAATCTATCCATTTTTTTAGAGTCCTAACTCTCTCACAACCAACTTCAGACTAAACAGCATTTCTTTTTGTACTCTAAAAAATATACGCTAGTCTACTATAGAAAAAGAAAAAATACCATTGATTTAGAAACAGTTTTATTGAACATAATTACAATAATAATAATCACTGATGCATTTTGTTCTCATCAATATATTTCGATAGGACATCTAATGCTGACCGAAGTTTATTTACATGGAGAATATTTACTTTTCCAGCAAAACACAGCTGCTCCTCCTGCTTAAATTTGCTTAATGATATCACGTATCTAGCATACATAGTGTCCCATTCAAGACATAGTCTACAGCCAGCAGTTATTTCCACAGCCACATTGGGTACTCGTATATCGTTGCTGCTGCTGCTGTCGGTTCCATCATTAATCTCCAATAATGTAAATGCACCACTCATATTTTTTTTTCTCCACTAATATCCTCTCAAATAAAAACTATTCTCTTTGAATTCAATTCTCTTACTAATATGAATTGTAAAGAAAACTATTCCTTTTATTCAAATCCTAATCACCAATCAAGTTATACTCGTTCCTCTTGACAAAGAGTGTAATGACCTGTAGAATAGGATTACCAGAAAAAGACCTGTTTGGTACATAGGAGTCCCAAAAATGGTACTTCCTTCTCTACTTAGGTTTACATCGATTCCATTTGCAGCAGAATTAACAAAAGAGCCGTATCGACTGACAACAGTTGGGACAGTACGAAAAAAACAAGAGGGATATTCCGGAAGAGCTGCTTGTGAGCAAAGGGAGAATTACAGGAACCTGAAAATTCTGTTTCGATCAGGAGGTGACTGTAGTGCCTTATCTTGCTAAGCCATCATAAACGACTCTGCTTCTGTCAACTTGCCATGTGGATAGCAATATCACGTACTCGATCCAGAAGCCTGAGATAATTGAATACCATAATAACACCAAAGGCGGTGTTGAAACATTTGACCAACTGTGTTGTTCAATGTCCACCGCCTGGAAGATCAACATGTAGCCCATGTGCATGTTTTATGGGCTGAACAACATCGAGTACATTATGCCTTCTACCCCTTTATTATCTCCAAATCTAGCGAAAAACCACATTCTGCGGTGAACACTGTGAAGTCATGCATACCATGCAACTCAAAGAAATGACACCAACCTTTTGTGCTGCTTAAGACATTATTTCTGTTTATCTGTTTATTTCTGAATATCTGTTTTTGATAATTTCCAATTACTTTCAAAATATGCTTAGATTATGAGTTTTAAAAATCAACGTTTCTTCAAGTAGTAATTTTTACTAAAACTTGCCATCTACGTAACTTTTTGGGAAGCCTACCTTTCTAGGGTTGAAGGAAATCAGAAATCTATGTTAGGACGTGCAGCTTTGAGTGTATTTGAGTGGGGGAGGAGCATACGCAGCTGGGATAGCCTGGTGTTCCGGTGAGTTATTTGCAGTTATAGCTGTATTGACATTGTAACTTTTTTCTGTAATTAATTTAAGAAATACTTTCCAAAACATAAGTTTTCCAGAAAAAAGTAAAGAATCATAAAAAAACCTAAGACCATTGAGAATAAATTCAAATTAATGGTTCAAACTTAAAACGAGAAGATATTACTTTGATTGGATACAAGAAATGAAAACAGACAGAAAATAAAATGAGGGTATACATCAATCATAAATATAGTTGATAGTTCTTGTTAGTTCAGGTCTTCACACACCGGCTAGTACATAAGAATCTAAAAGTAGGAATCTAGCAGTAATAGTAGTAGTTCTTTTCCAATTCTTCGAAAATGGCCCACAAGATCACTAAGATCACAAAGGCCGTTCAATAATGGGCAGTGCAATAGTAGTGCCTAAGTAAAGAACGATGTTGGCACAATCTATTATAATTTTTTTTTTGTTTGTTTCTTTTAGACCAGGGCCCTTCGTATCGAAGAAGTTATCGTAAAAACTTCGAAAAGGGCTGATTCTATTGGAGATTGGAAGAGATTGTGCCCATTTAATATCTAAAAGTGATTGGAAGGCAACTAAGACCCCTTCCACGCTCACCAATTCCCCAAAAACATCCAATAAAAATCTTGAGATAGCCATTTTGTTCAAAGTAGTTGAAATATCTGGAAATTATGTCTTTGAGGAGGAAACCCCCCCCCATAACCCTCAGGGAAAGGGTTGAAAGTTATTCCCTGAGGATATATAAGGTTTTTATAGAAAACGTTGTCGTAAAACCTTCAAAAAGGGATAATTCAATCGGAAATTCAAAGGTCTAGTGGCCTTTTTAATAGTCAAAAGTGATTGGAAGGCAACTAACCCCCTCTCAAGTCCATCATTTTCCCAGAAACATCTAATCAAAATTTTAAGATAGACATTTTGTTCAACGTAGTTGGAATTTCTAGAAATTAGGTCTTTGAGGATGACAACCCCAGCCCCCACAGCCTTTAGAGCAAGGGTTGTAAGTTACGCCTCAGGAGCATATAAGGTTTTTATAAAAGAGTTGTTGTAAACCTCCAAAAAGGGCTCATTCGATTGGAAATGAAAAGGGCTAGTGCCCTTTTTAATAGTTGAAAGTGATTGGAGGGCAACTAACCCAACTCTCACGCTCACCATTTTCCCAAATATATGCAATAAAAATTTTGAGATATCCATTTTGTTCAACGTGGTTGAAAGTTCTGAAAATTAGGTTTTTGAGGATGATAACCCCCTCACAATCCTCAGGGCAAGGGTTATAAGTTATGCTCTGGGGGCATATAAGGTTCTTATAGAAAGCGTTGTCGTGAAAACTTCAAAAAGAGTTCATTTGATTGGGAATTGAAAGGGCTAGTGCCCTTTTGAATAGTCAATACTGATTGGAGGTTAATTAACCCCCTCTCACGCTCACCGTTTCTCCAGACACATCTAATCAAAATTTTAAGATAGACAGTTTGTTCAACATAGTTGAAAATTCTGGAAATTAGGCCTTTGAGAATAACTCCCCCATCCCCCCACCCGAAGCCCCCAGTGCAAGGGTTGTTAGTGGTACCCTTGGGAAATCTAAGGCGTTTATAGAAAGCGTTGTCGTTTCAAAAAGGGCTCATTCAAATGGGAATTGAAAAGACTAGTGCCCTTTTAATAGTTGAAAGTGATTGGAGGGAAACAAGCCCCCTCTCACTCCTACCATTTCCCAAACACATACAATCAAAATTTTGAAATTTCTATTTTGTTCAACGTTTGAAAGTTCTGGAAATTAGGTCTTTGAGGATAATGACCTCCTCAGAGCCCTCAGAGCAATGGTTGCAAGTTATGCCCTGGGGACATATAATATTTTTATAAAAAGTTTTCCCTTTTTAATAGTTAAAAATGACTGGAGGGCAACTAATCCCCCACTCACTCCCAGGATTTCCCCTACACTTGTAATAACAATTTTTTAGATTTCCATTTTGTTCAACGTATTTGAAAGTTCTGGAAATTAGGTCTTTGCGGATCATAACACCCCTCAGAACCCTCACGGCAATGGTTTTAAGTTATGAAGGGGGGACATGTAAGATTTTTATAGAAATATTTGTCGTAAAAACTTCAAAAGGGCTCATTTAATTGGAAATTAAAATGGCTAGTGCCCTTTTTAATAGTCGAAAGTGATTGGAGAGCAACTAACTCCCCTCTCGCGCCAACCATTTCCCCAAACGTATCCAACAAAAATTTTGAGATTTTGAATTTGTTCAACGTAGTTGAAAGATCTGGAAATTAGGTATTTGACGATGATAACCCCCTCAAAACCCTCAGTGCAAGGTTGTGAGTTATGCCCTGGGGTAAATAAGGTTTTTACAGACAGCGTTGTCGTAGAAACTTCAAAAATGGCTCACTTAACTGGGAAAGGGCTAGTGCCCTTTTGAATACTCAAAAGTGATTAGAGGGCAACTAACCCCCCTCTCAATCTCACCATTTCCCCAAAAACTTATAATCAAAATATTGATATTTCGATTTTGTTAAACGTAGTTCAAACTTCAGGAAATTAAGTTTTGAGGATCATAACCCCCCTCAGAACTCTCAGGGCAATGGTTGTAAGTTATGGCCTGGGGGCATGTAAGGTTTTTATAGAAAGCTTTGTCGCAAGAACTTCAAAAGGGCTCATTTCATTGGAAATTGAAATGGCTAGTGCCCTGTTTAATAATCGAAAGTGATTGGAGAGCAACTAATTCCCCTCTCACGCCAACCATTCCCCCAAACACATCCAATAAAAATTTTGAGATTTACAATTTGTTCAACGTAGTTGAAAGATCTGTAAATTAGGGGTTTGAGGATGATAACTCCCTCAGAACCCCCAGGGCAAGGTTGTAAAATATGCCCTGGGGGTTTATAAGGTTTTTATAGATAGTGTTATCGTAAAAACTTCAAAAACGGCTCATTTAACTGGAAAATGAAAGGGCTTGTGCCTTTTTGAATAGTCAAAAGTGATCGAAGGGCAACTAACTCTCCTTCACTCCCACCATTTCCCAAAATATATGCAATCAAGATTTTGAGATTTTCATTTTGTTCAACATAGTTGAAATTTCTGGAAAATACGTCTTTCAGGATGAAAACCCACTCAGAACCCTCAGAGCAAGGGTTGTAAGTTATGCCCTGGGGGCATATAGGGTTTTATAGAAAGCTTTGTCGTAAAAACTTCAAACAGTTCTCATTTCATAGGAACTTGAAAGGTCTAGTGCTCTTTTTAATAGCTGAAAGTGATTGCAGAGCAACTAACTCCCCTCTCAGCCCACAATTGCCCCACAACACATCCAATACATTTTTGAGATAGGCATTTTTTTCAACGTAGTTGAAAGTTCTTGAAATTATATTTTTGTGGATGAAAAACCCCCCACACCCCTCAGGACAAGGGTTGTCAGTTATGGGTATATAAGGTTTTTTTATAGATAACGTTGTCCTAGAAAACTTCAAAAAGGGATCATTCAATTGGAAATTGAAAGGGTTAGTGCCCTTTTGAATAGTCGAAAGTGATTGGAGGGCAACTTACCCTCCTTTGAAGCCCATGCTTTCTCCAAACACATTCAATCAATATTTTGAGATAGCTGTTTTGTTCTGCGTAGTTGAAAGTTCTTTAAATTAGGTCTTTGAGGATCACAACCGTCCCACAGCCCTCAGGGTAAGGGTTGTAAGTTATGCCCTGGGGGCATTTTAGTTTCTTATGGAAAGGGTTGTCGTAGAAACCACAAAAAGATTTCGTTCAATTGGAAATCGAAAGTGTCCTTTTTAATAGCAAAAAATGGTTGGAGGGCAAGTAACTCATGTCCAGCTTTTCCCCAAACACACCCAATGAAAATTTTGAGATAGAAATTTTCTTCAAAGTAATTACAAGTTCAGGAAATTATGTCTTTAAGGATGAAAATCCCTCCTCCCCCCTAAATCCCTCAGGGCAAAGATTGTAAGTTATGCCCTGGGGGCATATAAGGCTTTTTATAGAAAACGTTGTCGTAAAAACTTCAGAAAGGACTAATTCGATTGGAAATTGAAAGGGCTGGTGCCCTTTTTAATAGTTGAAAGTGATTGGACAGCAACTAACCCCCTTCTCACTCCCGACATTCCCCAAACACATGCAACCAAAATTTTGAGATTTCAATTTTGTTCAAAGTAGTTTAAAGTTCTGAAAATTCGGTCTTTGTGGGTAATAGCCCCCTCAGAACCCTCAGAGCGATCGTTTTAAGTTATGCCCTGGGGGCACAAAAGGTTTTTATAGAAAAGCTTTGTCATAAAAACTTCAAAAGGTCTCATTTTATTAGAAATTGAAAGGGTTAGTGTCCTTTTTAATAGTCGAAAGTGATTGGAGAGCAACTAGCCCCCCTCTCAAGCTCACCATTTCCTCAAACACATCTAATCAAAATTTTGAGATAGCTATTTCTTTCAACTTAGTTGAAAGATCTGGAAATTATGTCTTTGAGGATGAAACGCCACTCACCCCCCGACAGCCCTCAGGGCAAGGGTTGTAAGTTATACCCTGGGGGCATATAATGTTTTATATAGAAAGCAATATTGTAGAAACTTCAAAAAGGGCTCATTCAATTGGAAATTGAATGGGCTAGTGCCCGTTTTAATAGTCAAAATGATTAGAAGCAACTTGCCCCCCTCTCACGCGCACCATTTCCCCAAACAAATTCAATCAAAATTTTGAGATAGTTATTTTGTTCAACGTAGTTTAAAAATCTGGAAATTAGGTCTTTGAGAATGAAAACTCTCCCACAGCCCTCAGGTTAAGGGTTTTAAGTCATGCCCTGGGAGCATATAAGGTTTTAGAGAAAGCGTTGTTGTAGAAACATCAAAAAGGGCTCATTCGATTGGAAATTGAAAAGGCTAGTGCCTTTTTTAATAGTCGAAAGTGATTGAAGGGCAACTAGCCCCCTTCTCACGCCCACCATTTTTCCCAAATACATCCAATCAAAACATTGAGATAGCCATTTTGTTCAACGTAGTTTAAAGTTCTGGAAATTAGGTCTTTTAGGATGACAAGCCCCCCTCCCTAACCCTCAGGGCAAGGGTTACAAGTTATGCCCTGGGGGCAGATAAGGTTTTTATTAGAAAGTGTTGTCATAGAATCTTCCTAAAGGACTCATTCCACTGGGAATTGAAAGGGCTAGTGCCCTTTTTAATAGTTGAAAGTGAATGGAGGGCAACTAACCCCCATCTTCGCCCACTATTTCCCCGAACACATTCAATCAAAATTTTGAGATAGAAATTTTATTCAACGTAATTGAAAGGTTCGGAAATTATGTCTTTGAGGATGACAGATCCCTGAAAGCCCCCAGGGCAAAGGTTGCAAGTTATACCCTGGGGGCATATAAGTTTTTCATTGAAATGGCTAGTTGAATGGCTAGGAAATTGAAAGGGCTGGTGCCTTTATTAACAGTTGAAAGTGATCGGACGGCGAATACCCTCTCCCGCCCATCATTTCCCCAAACACTTCCGATCAACATTTTGATATAGCCATTTTGTTGAACGTAGTTGAAGGGTCTAGGAATTATGTCTTTGAGTGTGAACCTCCCCCCCCCCCCCATCCCTGAGGACTAAGGTTGTAAGATATATCCTGGGGGCATATAAGGTTTTTATAGAAAGTGTTGTCGTAAAAACGTCAAAAAGGGCTCATTCGATTGGAAATTGAGAGGGCTATTGCCCATTTTAATATTCGAAAGTAATCGAGGGAGAATAAGCCCCACTCTCACGTCCATCATTTCCCCAGATTTTCTGTCAACATTTTGATATTGCCATTTTGTTCAACGTAGTTGAAAGGTCCAGAAATTATGTCTTTGAGGATGACATTCTCCCCCCAAAGCTCTCAGGGTAAAAGCTGTATGTTATGCACTTGCGACGTATAAGGTTTTTATAGAGAGTTTTGTCGTAGAAGCTTCAAAAAGGGTTCATTCGATTAGAAAGTGAGAGAACTAGTGCCTTTTTTTTAGTCGAAAGTGAACAGAGGGCACCCCAAGCCCATCATTTCCTCAAACACTTCTAATAAAAAATTTTATACAGCCATTTTATTCAACGTATTTGAAAGGTCTGGAAATTATGCCTTTTAGGGTAACAAATCCCCCCAACCCTGAGGGCAAGGGTTGTAAGTAGTGTTTCCATTCTAGGGATTTTTCCCCTATAATGGGGATTTTTAGTACTATTTAGGGATTTGGGGACTTTTACAAGTATTCTGGATTTTTTAAGAATTGTCTAAGGTTTTTTTCTAAAATTTACCGGTTTTTCATGATACAACGCTTAGATTCATTATTCAATCAAATAAATCATACAGGGAGCTAACTAGCATTTATGTGAATATACGGCCTTTGAAATTTCCGATTTTGCACCATATCAGATATAGAAACACTCCAGAGCGTTATCATTAAAATGATAGGTGAACCTATTAAATTGCAAAATTACAAATATCTTCTATACTTCCTATTTCATAACATTTGCTCAGGCCAAGTTTTTCTTCATATTTCAGGTTTTTTTACTCTCTATTATCTATCAGTTGAGTTTTAAAAGAGATTTCGTTGGAAAATACTCTCTATTATCTATCAGTTCCAAAAGAGATTTCATTTCAGTTATTGTAAAAAAAAGTAGGTAGTTATACATTAATTTTATTTTTCTTAATGAAAAAGAAACTGTTTAAAAAGAAAATAAGACTTGATACTTTTCATAATAGAATTTGTAATTTAACTACATAGGTTAAATCGATTATAGTTTAATGATTGAAGTCGGTAGGGATTAAAGGGGTAGGGGCGTTGTATTGAGGGGGGGGGGGCAGCTGCCCCCCAAGTAATTTAGAGAAATAAACTATTATATACCCCACTCTATACCACATTAGGGAGGGGGGCGGGGGTATATACTCTGTTAATATATAGGTTCTAAGATATATTCATCAATGTTTTACAACCGTTTTTTTCTCTTTTTTTTTACAGAACTTAATATGGGATTGAACCCCGGGATGAATCCCATCTATAAAAAAATTATAGCACATATTTCAAAACACATAAACGTTTTGAGATAAAGAATGGAAAAAATTAGTATTTTTTCCTTTTAAGTTGGAAAAAGAAGGAAAAGAGAGGAAAGATTCGAGGATAAAGGTTCTCCTCTTGGATAACATGTTAACTATGATCATTAAACATATCATAAAGTAAGAATTGTTTTCTTAATAAAGAATTGTTGCCCCCAATAAAAATGCTTGAGCTACTCCCATGAAGGGGAGTGACGTATCTCCTCTTGAAATTGTTTAATGGTTTTAGTTTTTACTTCCAACATCTAATCGATATTCCAATAATTCTCCAAATTCTCTTGTTTTTAATTGAAATACCTAATGAGCGTGAATAACTTCCTATTTTATAGAATTTTCAAGCTCTTAGCTGCAATTAAATAAAAACAACAAGTTTTTTTCAACTGAAAGTAAGAAGCGATTAAATTTAAAACGAACCGAAATTATTCCGTTCATGAAAGTGCCCTCCTCAATGCCTCAGTCTTTATGCTAAAGTTAGACTCTTTGTCATAACTTTATTTTTTAAATTAATTAAAACAATAATTTCTGTTCGTTTTAAGTTTTAATGTCGCTCCTTACTTTCAGTTTAAAAAAACTTGTTAATTTCTGGACGTTTTTCAACTAATGCAGGTTCGAATTGGGCTCACCGTACATGAAAATTAAAACAAAACTTATATATTATTTTTGACAGATTTATTCCGTATATGAAGGGTTGCCCCCTCCTCAATACCTTGCTTTTTACGCTAAAACTGTTAGCACTATTAAAAAAAGCTTCTATTCTAATTGAACAGCCCCCGTGTTTCAGTAGACACTCTAAAAGATTGGGACAAACAGTTTAGCGTAAACAGCAATGTACTGAAGAGGGAGCAACCCTTCATATATGGAATAATTTCTGTTCGTTTTTCATATAATGCCGGTAATTGTGGCTCACCTCCATGAAGTATACCCATCTACTCACGGAAAAGTCCTGCGTGGAAATTTCATCCAACGTAAAGTGCACCCCCCCCCCGTCCTTCAAATTGCCTCCAGACAGTTCCATCCTCGCTGAGAAACCCCCTGCTTGTAAAATCGCTTGCAGATGATTCAGCCTGAAAAACTCTACTTAGCACTTTTGAATAAAACTTTAATCCCTAATCGGTTTCTCGATCACTCCAGAAATGCCCCCTTTCGTGGAAGTGATTTCCTGGAAATCAAAAACTTGCGGGAAAAGCCCTGGATAATTCCCCGGAACATCTCCACGTGAAAAATTTGGCAAAAAGAATACTAGGCAATTAAAAAGAGTTTCGTATGGTAATTCTGTCAAATCCCCCCAGTTTAACATTTCCCCTGAAATATTTAACCCCAAAATTGTCCTCCCAAGGAAGATTATCCCTAAGGAAATGCACCCCAAGAACAAACAACCCCCCCCCCCAAAAAAAAAAATTCTGTATACTTCCCAATAACAAATACTATACGTAAACATTGGACGAATTTCATAACTTACAGGCCTCTCCCATGGACTGTGGGGGGTCATTTTAAACCTAAAGACATTATTGTTTGATCTTTCAACTATACTAAACAAAACGGTATCTCAAAATTTTAATCAGATAGTTTTGTAGAAATGGGCATGGGAGGGAGCCCAGTTGCCTTTCAATCTTTTTGGTCACTTAAAAAGGGCATTAGAGCATCTTTTAGGACTATTATTTTGCCCCAATCAACCCTGGAACAAAAAATAAACAATGACCTGTCTTCTGGCACAAATAGCAGAAGTCCATATTTTTGCAGATAGGAGCTTGAAATTTCAACAATAGGATTCTCTGGTACGCTGAATCTGATGATGTGATTTTCATTGATTCCTTCATATTTAGGAGATGTTTTTCCCCTATTTGAAAAATCAGGCGGTTTTGTTAGTCTCGTAACTTTTGATGGGTAAAACTAAACTTGATTTAGTTTGATTGATTTTTCCCGCCGATGATCGTATCAAACCAATAGTCCTGGAACACCGAGAGAGGGTTCATTTGAACAGAAATTAAAATTTCTAGTGGTCTTTTTATGTGACCAATGGAATTGGAGAGAAGCGACTCCCCCTCAGACGTCCGCTTTTTCTCGAAAATTGTTCGATCAAACTTTTGAGATAGCCATTTCTTCAGCGTTGTTGAAAGGTTCCAAAATTACGCACGTAAAGCGGTACCAACCTATACTTTTTTCAATGGTTATCGGTTTTAATAAGCAATACAAGGAGCCCAAATTTCGCTTGGTAAGAGGATTATAAGACATAAAGTGACATTCAGTGTACCTCCTCCCCCCGCCCCTCGGAAATGCATACCACCAACAGCCTGATAGTTGTAAGTTATACGCTTGTTTCACGATAGGTGGTATAAAGTGACCAATCCCTCTATATAATGGACCTATATAGCGATCAAACACGTTATATTTGGACCCATGGACGATATTGTGTAATGTAACCAGACGGGTTTAGCTACAGAGGAATACATGGGTTACCAGACGAGTTTCTAAGGCAACACCCATTTTCTGATCCAAACAGAGATGTATAAGGAATTATACAAGAATATACGGTAACTTGATTAGAAATTGGATTCAAATATAAGGAGTGATTTTCAGTGTATTCAAAGGTTTATTGGACTTTTCTGTAAAATGGTTAACAGCCAAGCTTTCGGCTATTAGCATTCGAGGGTAGGTTTAATGATAGCTTATGTGATAAATTACTATCAGCTATACAAGGAATGTGCTCAGATAAGTAATAGATTTGACGCATACAAGAGACCTTGGTACAAGGTGTTCAATAGCTTAATGGGCTTTATATAAAAATGCGGAATTCAGTCGTATAGGAAAATAATCATGTTCTTTATATCATTTTGCGTTAAAACTAACTCAGTTTGCGAAAAAAGGTATAGCATTTGCGAATTGGAGTGTATGAATGATCTTAATTGATGATTGAATAATAGGGGGCGAAAAAAGATATAGCATTTGTCTATTGCATTCTATGAATGATCTTAATTGGTGATTGAATAATAGGGGTGACAATGATTTTAATTGGTGATTGGATTGTATGAAGGTGGTAAAAAAGGGTTAAACTGACTACCAGTTAAGGTAAACCCGAAGGGGTTGTTAACTCATAGGCTATTTATTATAAATTTGGAATAGCATCAATCTATGGAAATGGCTGATAATGATAAAATGACCTTGTGAGTTGACCTAGCTTTACTTCTCCGATGTGTTCTGTATAATACACAAGTGTCGTTTGAACAGTGTTGTCATTATAAAATATGCTACAACATTCTAGTATACTAAAAAGTTGATACTAATAGAGATGTAGATGGCAAGAAAAGAATTTTAATAAAGAAATTCAGCGCAATCCTTAGAATTTCTTGGAAATCAAGCAGTGAGGTTATTATGAGTAAGAACCATCAAGGACCGCAAGCATCATTTACCATAATCACCAAAGATCTCAACCTCAGAACCCTCCCAATACCCCCTACTTTTTGGGCCCTTTGGGGGGCGGGGGGGGGGAAACTTTTTGGTCCCCTCCCCCCATTTTTCTTATACTTTTTTGAAGTATTATTTGATTTTTGTTCTTAACATTGTATTTTTTTCAACTTTTTTTTCATACACGGGTAAAGACACGGGTACACGCGTAAAGAGAGTGAGAGAGACAAAAACACACAAAAATACATAGATTAAGACATACAAACTGACAAAGACAGGCACTGAGAGAAGCAAACATCAGCCCAGACACATAGGCAAAGAGAGTGAGAGAGATAAAAACACAGAAAAATACATAGATTAAGACATACAAACCAACAAAGACAGGCACTGGGACAAGCAAACACTCGCCCAGAGATACAAGCAACAAGAGTGAGAGAGACAAAAACAAGTACAAATATATAGATTCAGACATACAAATCGACAATGACAGGCACTGAGATAAGCAAACACCCGCCCAGACACACAAACAATTGAAGTCAGAGAGACGAAAACACATACAAATATTTAGATTCGGGCATAGAAACCTACAAAGACAAACATGAGAAAAGGCAAACACCCACCCAGACACACAAGCAAAGAGAGAGAGACAAAAAACACATAAAAACATATAGATTCAGAAGTAAAAATCAACAATGACAAGCACTGGGCCAAGCAAACACCCGACCAGACACACCTGCAAATATAGTGGGAGTATAGTTTCAGACGCACAAACCAACAAAGATAGGCACGGGGAGAAGTAACCAGACTGGTGTCTGAGGCAATACCTATTGTCTTTGTCGGTTTTTATGTCTGAATCTATATAGTTTTTTTTTGTTTTTGTCTTTCTCACTCTCATTGCCGGTGTCTGGGCGGGTTTTTGCTTATCTCAATGCCTGTTTTTGTTGGTTTGTATGTCTGAATCTATATATTTGTATGTTTTCTTGTCTCTCTCGCTTCCTTTTCTTCTGTGTCTGGGCGGGTGTTTGCTTAACTCAATGCCTGTCTTCGTTGGTTTATTTGTTTGAATCTATATATTTGCATGTGTTTTTATATCTCTTACTCTCTATGGCTATGTGTCTGGGCGGATGTTTGCTTCTCTCAGTGTCTGTCTTTGTTGGTTTTTACATCTGAATCTATGCTCTCACTCTATTTGCTTGTGAATCTGGATGGGTGTTTGCGTCTCCCAGTGTCTGTCCCAGTCCCAGTGCCTATCCTTGTTGGTTTTTTATGGCTGAATCTATACTCTCACTCTGTTTGCTTGAGTTTCTGGGAGGATGTTTTCTTGTCCCAGTGCCTGTCTTTGTCGGTTTGTATGCCTTAATCTATGTATTTGTATGTGTTTTTGTCTCTCTCACCCTCTTTGCTTGTGTATCTGGGTGGGTGTTTGCTTCTCCCAATGTTTGTCTTTGTCAATTTGTAAATTGAATCTATACTCTCACTCTCTTTGCCTATTTGTCTGGGCGTGTGATTGCTTCCCCCATGCCAGTCTTTATCGGTTTGTTTGTCTGAATCTATATATGTGTTTGTGTTTTTGTCTCTCTCTCTCTCTTTAGCGTACCCTAGAAATAATGGGAATATAAAAAGCTATAGATAACATATTTTTATGAAATAATGACATGTAGGATATTAATATAATATATAGTAGATACATTATTTTACATTATTAATATCAGTGAACAACTTTTGACATTTTGAATCTGTTTCATAAAATGGTTCACCATGTTCTCACTTGATACTGTAGCTATTGTCTTCTCTTAGTTCGTAATCAGTAGAATAATCATTATTCCGTTTTGAGTCATACACAATTTTTACTGGTGTGTCATCGAGAGGCTCAATATGTGTTTCGTCTTTGGTAATATAACAAATTCATTTATTCGTTGCAATTTCACGGTAATATTATTCGTTGCAATTTCACTGTGTATTATCACATTATTTTTACAAAGGTAACAGTTCCGGCATGTTGACATGATATGGTTTATGATATTAGCAGAAGAGTAGGCCTTTCTTTTCCCCTTTGCTATCATTTGAATGCTAATACTTAAAAGATGACGATAGGTTCTATCAATAGGTAGCATGTTACCAGAAGCACTAGCAAGAAGATACCCCTCTTCAACAACTATTATTTTAATGTTGGCATTCTCTTTGAGCGCAATCATCTCTGGAAATAATAATTTCCCATATCCAGCATTTGTACAATTGAATTGTTTTGGTACTCCAAAGAAATTTAATTCCTTACTGTAATGCCAAACAGGCATACGTTTTCGATAGTGCTACCACTTGTACTTATTTCATAGTTTAAATACATCTCTTTGTCAGCATTCAATGCTACAATAACACTAACATGTGAACACACTTTCTTAAAATGCTTCATCTTCACTTTTTAGAGATATTAGTTATGTGTTTATCGTTCCACTGTGTAAAAAATACCGATTTAATACTGGCAATATACTAGGTAGTGTCGATAACCCATCATAGAATACCAGTGGGAAAGCTGCATCGTGTCTATGAGCAAGCATAGAGTACGATTGCTAGAGCCGCAAGCATATTTCATGTCATAATAAGATACATGAAAAAAGTGGAATAATTTCAGCGCATAAGAAATTCATTCTAAAAAAAGTTGAATAATTTCGAAGTTAAAAAAAAATTAGTAAAAAAGTCCTACTGCAAAAAATATTTTTCTAATTGTAAAAGTCACGATTATCATTTCTATATCATTCGCATTTTGAATTTGGAAAATATTAAATGTGATTTTCTTATGTGTTAAGTATGTTTCATGTCATTCTAAGAGGTGAAAAAAAAGTTGAAAAAATACCATGTTAAAAAAATTAAAAGAATTCAAAAAAAAACCTTTAAAAAATGTATAAAGAAATGGGGGGAGGGGATCAAAAAGTTGGGGGGGACGAGGCCAAAAAATTAAGAATATTGGGAGGGTTCTGAGGTTGAGGTCCTTGGTGAATAGGGTCAAGGATGCTTACGGTCCTTGATGGTTCATACTCAAAATCACCTCACTACTTGATTTCGAAGGATTTCTAAGGATTTTTCTGAATTTCTTTATTAAAATTCTTTTCTTGCCATCTACATCTCTATTGGTATCAACTTTTTAGTATACTATAATGTTATAGCATATTTTATAATGCCAGCACTGTTCAAACGGTACTTGTTTATTATACAGAATACATCGGAGAAGTAAAGCTAGGTCAACTCACAAGGTCATTTTAGCATCTTCAACAATTTCCATAGATTGATGCTATTCCAAATTTATAATAAATAGCCTATGAGTTAACAACCCCTTCGGGTTTACCTTAACTGGTAGTCAGTTTAACTCTTTTTTTTAACCACCTTCATACAATCCAATCACCAATTAAGATCATTCTCACCCCTATGACTCAATCACCAATTAAGATCATTCATAGAGTCCAATTCGCAAATGCGATATATTTTTTCGCCCCCTTTTATTCAATCATCAATTAAGATCATTCATACACTCCAATTCGCAAATGCTACACCTTTTTTTGCAATTTGAGTTAGCTTTCACGAAAAATTATATAAAGAACATGATTATTTTCCCATACGAATGAAACCCGCATTTTTATATAAAGCTCATTAATCTCTTGAACACCTTGTACCAAGGTCTCTTGTAGCCGTCAAATATATTACTAATCTGAGCATGTTCCTTGTATACTTGTTGATAGTAATTGATCACATATGCTATCATTAAACCTACACTCGAATGCTAGTAGCCGAAAGCTTGGCTGTTAACCATTTTACAGAAAATTCCAATAAACCTTTGAATACACTGAAAATCACTCCTTATATTTGAATCCAATTACTAATAAAGTTACCGTATATTCTTCTTTAATTCCTTATACATCTCTGTTTGGCTCAGAAAATGGGTGTCGCCTCAGAAACCCGTCTGGTAACCCATGTATTCCTCTTTAGTCTAAACCCGTCTGGTTGCATTACACAATCTCGTCCATTGTTCCAAATATAACGTGTTTGATCGCTTTATAGGTCCATTATATAGAGGGATTGGTCGCTTTATACCATCTATCGTGAAACCACCATATAACTTACTACTCCTGATTCACAGAAGAAAAACTTTTGTGTAATTTTTCCTGAAGAAATTTTTTCAGGTTTCCATTTAAAAAACAAAAAACCACCCTAAAGTACAGTGTTATTAGTGGGACACCAGCGACAATTTTGAAAATGACCTTTTTTATATTTTCGTGGAAAAAAGTGTCCCGGCCTTCGCAAATTTTTTTAAGCATCGGTCTTATTGTTTCTTTAATAAAAAAAAAGATCCAAAGCAGTTGTGTTTCTCCCAATATATTTCTGTTTATTACTGACAATTAACTAAAAAAAGCTTTTTCCACAAAATAAGTTTATCAAGGAAAAGTAAAGAAATCCATTAAACCCAAAATGAGCAAAAATAGAATCAAATAATCTACCTAGCGTAAAACTACCACAAATCAGCATAAATAAATGATACCCAAAAGGAACAGAAATTGCAATAAATAAACAAGTCAAACTCAAAACGGGAAAAATTGACATTATTGGGGCTCACAACCCCTATGCCTACTCAAGGCCAGAACTAATCTGCATTTTACTGAAAAAATTTTAATGTTTTCACTTTTATAACTTTAATAAATAAAAAACTGTTAAGATTTTAAAGAATAAACATATATAGAACATGGAAAAGAAACAAAACAACTATTCATTACAATGATAAATAGTACTATAATTCTAGTGATTTACTGTTTGATTTAGTAATGTTCATCAATAATCTAGTGATTTATGTGCTGATTCAATGATTTTTTTTTCGAGAATCTAGTGATTTCTTTTTCCCCGGGCGTTATACCCGAAAGAGCCTTTGAGGAGACGGTTCTCGGCGTTTACCCCATCCCCCAGAAAATACCCCTTGGAAAATAGGATTTTCAAAATTTGTGAATTTTATTTGAGTTATGCTTTCTTAGTTTAGTTGAGAAGTGCTAAGGAAACTGAAAAAAAAACTTACACGCCATAACTATCGCAAAATTTATAAAAAAAAAATAACACAATTCAATTTTTGTTTAAATGACTTTCGTATGAAGTTCTGCAATTGGCAGTAGCGGTCGTCAAATAAAAAAAAGAAGAAAAGAGAAAAATTTATACAGGCGAAAAATAATTAAAATTAAACTAAAACCTATGGCACTAAGAATTTTAAAAAAGGTTTAGTTTTCTTTTGAAAGCATAGCTGGCTTTGGACCAAAAATTTTGTTTTGTTCAAGTTCTTACGGACGAAATCGTTGTCAAATTCTATTGGTTATTTTTTTTATCTCTGAAGTGTAAAACTACCACAAATCACCATTAAAAAATAAATGAAATCCAAAAAGGACATAAATTACTATATTTAAACTAGTCGAACTCAAAAGGAACAACAGTTAACAGGATTAGGGCTGACAACCCCCATGTAATTCAAAACCAGAACATAATTTGCACTTTACTAAAAACAAACAAATAACCGTAGATTGTCAGTTTAATATATATAGTGATATTTAATCCTTAAAGTTTTAACAATTCTTTATAAAAAAAGGCACTTAAACTTCTACAATGGTGTTCTCTGATTATTATGTAGTTTTGGAGGGAGGGGTATACCTTAAAGGGTGAATTTTAATGCCAAAAAATCCCAGCTCTCATTGAGTCCTCAGATAAATGCAGAATTAGTTTTAAGACAGAGACGAGGGGAGGGTGAGGTTGAAATTGATATAGAATCCACAAGGCTGTAACCAGAATTTTTGTTTGAAGGAGGTTATTTTTTCGAGGGAGGGGGTGCACAATAGTAACTTTAAAAAACGCCTCAAAAATGAGGTATTTATATCTACTCCCTTATGTTTTCTGGGAATAGCTATGGTCTGCGCTGTTATAGTGAAAGAAAAGAGTAATATTAAACCCCAAAATGAGCACAATTTACTCCGTATAGGACAGGGGCTCCCCCTTTCATGGAGGACTCCATTCCCTTTCTCATCTAACCACGTCATGATCACAGAAACTTCGGAGTGTGCTCATTAGATCAGAAATTGAGAGTTCTAGTCTTTTTTTTAAGTCCAAATTGATTGAAGACCTACCAGCCACGTAGGGTTGGTATTTTCCAGGGGGAGTATTTTCAATGGGGTAGAGA
The DNA here is from genome assembly GCA_029168905.1 of Artemia sp. Kazakhstan ARC1039. Taxonomy (NCBI): domain Eukaryota; kingdom Metazoa; phylum Arthropoda; class Branchiopoda; order Anostraca; family Artemiidae; genus Artemia; species Artemia sp. Kazakhstan ARC1039. Next base: position 4,368 of record JAQQPU010000055.1, on the reverse strand, counting down.
GGGGGGTTTCCAGAGGGTATTCTTCGGATGGCACATAATTATAACTCACTACAAATAGAAAAAACGATTGCATTTGTATAAAAAAATTAATTTATTCACATAACATGATCTGCATGATTACCATTATGTTGGAAACACATTTTAATATGTTCCTCCTACTCTTGATGAACATAAATGAGCAAACAAATGATCTACTAAAAAAATAAGCATATGTTCTTTTTATGGTGACTACTGCTGTGTTCTTTTTTAATCCTTCTCAACTTTTACTCAAAGAGGGATCAGTCATCAAGGATATGAGGGTCAAAATAAATAAAACATTAAATTTTTATGTCCCATTTTGTGTATTCAGGTGTAGTAGAGTCACACTGCTATTAACACCGACGTTAACAGTGCATGAAAAATATGTTTTATTTAGTTTCAAGAATTGTATCCCTGATGACTGATATTTTCAGGTTAGCATGGGAGATAGCAATAGTGAAGAATCCAACACTTGTTTTACCCTCCTGAGATTATACAACTCCTCCCAAGAAAAAACAGATGAAATGTGAACCTTCACGAAATTCTACCACTCAGATTCAATGCTCCGAAAAGTTCGTTGACTCATGAGTCACCAAAAATTGAAGAGATGGTTAAAAAAAGAACTCGTATCTTGGATATTGTTGAGTATGCGATACTGATCTCAAGCTAGGAAAAAGTGGAAAGTCATAACTTATAAGGCAATCCAACACAAAGAAGCATATGTCAAACATTGACACATAAAGGTCCACTTTGAATACTCTTGACCACTTTTTGCAAGGGGATTTACTAACCAGACAAAGGTTCTTGAGGTGAGAATCTATAGTTTTCTGGTTGAAAATGACTTGGCTATTTCTAATGTCGAGCCTTTCGTTGCTTTTTAGAAACATATTACCTTCAAAGGAAGTAGTGGAGAATGTGCAGCTCAAGAAACAAAAAGCTACCAATGTTATACGAACAGGAGTAAGCGGTGTTTATGAAGATCGTTTGATTAAAGTCTTACGAAATCACAGCTTCTCTGTTATTATTAATGAGTCCACTGATGAATCTTCTAAAAAGCTTCTAACAGTTGGTGTTATATTTTGCAATAATGATCTCTCAGTTGAAGTTGACATACTCGACGTTATCGAGTGTCCTGACTTCAGCCAGGGCGATATTTGAGGAGTTGAAGAAGTGCATAATAGAAACACACAAGCTTCCTCTTGCTAACTTAATTGGGGTTTTGCTCTGAAACCAAAAATTCTATGATGTGAGCTAATCAAAGCGTTTCGTCCATGATAAAACGAGTGTTCCCGTGGGTAATCATAGTGAAATGTTCTTGCCACATTGCTCATCTTGTTGCTTCATATGCATGCAAAAAATTGACAAAATCCATGGAGCACATATGTCGCTCCATATATAGTCACTTCACGCATAGTCACAAGTTCCAAAATGCTTTACTCGACTTTCAAAAGTTCTACCAAGTTGATATGCATAAGAATCTGTAGGCTGTGCAGACTCGATGGTTCTTAGTCAAAGCTGCTGTGGACAGAATTTGGGAACAATGGGGTGCTCTTAGCGCCTAGTACAGACTTCTACTAGTTGATGATCCAGCAAATCTCAATCAGCTTGTATACATAAATCTGAACCCTGTCATGATGTGCAGGTTTGGATTTGTTTCCTTTGCATTGTGATTGCTTACTGAATTTAATGTAGCTTTTCGAGCTGAAAAACTACTGTTTTATTGGCTGAAACTAGACTCTGAATCTCTTATCAAGGAACTGTCTATGAGCTTCATGAAGTAGGACGAATGCATTCCAACTTATTTAAAGTCAACGAATGCATTCCAACTTAATGTGAATGACCCAAGTGTTTACTTTTCCCTCGAAAGTATTTATTTAGGCCCAAATGGGTAGGACTATCTCTTAACACTAAAATCAGATCCAGGTGTACCCCATGACGTAGTTGAAAAGATCCTCAGAGCTGCACAATCTTTTTACATTGAAGCTGTGCAGCAGATCCAAGCACGATTTCGTTTCGATGGTTACACTTAAAAACATGCAGAAATGGTTGACTATGTATCAGCTCAGTCACTACGGCCTCATTCCTTCCAACCCTTTAGTCGAAAGTATGGGAAGGTATTATGGGATGGAAACAAAATTGAATAGGATTGGAGGAAGCAAAGTCTCATCAAGGAATTGTTAGAACAAAATATGGTATGAAGCGGGCCCAAGAAAGTGTCCCATGCATTCGTGAAGACGAGCAGCTATTGCTGCACATAAAAAAGTCAAGACTTCAGCTACAATCGGGAAAAAGGACGAAGGTGTTGAATCTGATTCCAACTAATTTTTTTTTTCTTTTTCTTTTTTTTATTATCAATATAACCTTATTCTGAGTCTAAGGCAACTAATGAAGTTTTTAATATGGGTGTGACAAGCAGTGTACCCTTATAACCCAAATTGCCAAAAATAACCATATAAAATAAATATTGTTTACCTTAACCCCCATATACACTGACCTACTGACGCAACTAATTAAGCATTCTGATTGGTCATGCGCAACAGAAAACAGAATAGATATCTATTTCACTTACTTAATCTATTTCACCTTACTGCACCTGCAATTGTTTTATATTTTACCTTTTCTGTATTGCTCAAACTACATTTTAAGGCAATTTTCTATCCTTAAATCTCATATTTTCAGTCACTTT
>JAQQPU010000054.1:114429-125104 GCA_029168905.1 Artemia sp. Kazakhstan ARC1039 | reverse complement strand
GTCAAAAGTTGGAAACCCCTAATTTATATCTAAAGGATATTTTCAAGGCTACTATTTTTAAATATAAGCTAACCAAGGAGCTTTGTGATGGCAGGGTAGATAGTTTACTGCAAACGAAGGTGACAGGGTCATCGTAAAAATAACAAAAAAAAAGCAAGCGAAAAGCATGAACTTTTTCTTCTTTTCGATTATTTCGTTAACTAGAAGATGAGTATAAGCTAAAGGCGATTATTTTAATCTTCACCCGACACGCATTTTAAACCTCTGTCAGAATATACTAATTCGCTAGCCTCGAAAATTTGCCGCGCCACATCCCCCTTATGTGGCTGTGTATAACCCAAGGCTATATACAAAAACTTCCTGATTTAGTGGGTTTGCATTATTGTTTGTGCTCATTCTTCATCAACATTCATAATACCAATTAGAGCCAATTTGAAAAAAGAACCTCACAAAGTCAGAAAACTTTTTTATATAGCCTATGGCTGCTATGGCTATTTCTAGTCAAATTGAGGGGTGGACGTATTTGTACCGGCGGTGATTAGCATATTCGAAAAGAGCATTAAAGGACGTCTGGAGTGGTAAAGAAAAGGCAAAAATTAACCCTAAAAACAGTTGAATCGACCAATGTCTCATTTCAACATAAAGTAAATAGAACGTGCCCAAAAAACATTGCCGAATAATTTAAATTTAATGTTTTCTCGCGATCACCGGACTTTCACCCATGGATCAAGGAATTAGATATGTCCAATGGCGTTATAAAACGGACTGTGTCTTTGAAATACCTTAGGATAGTAATAGATGAAACTCTATCTTTTAAGCAACATGTAACTTAAACTAGCAAAATTCTGGTAAGAAATCTAGGTATAATGAAGAAACTCCAGCATTGATTCCCTAAATCCGTCCTTTGCCATCTTTATTTTTCTTTAATACACCCGTATACACTTTATTGTTCTAGTATTTGGCTCTCTTCTTTTTCTTCTATCCTAAAACCAATAAGAGTTCTACAAAATCATGCAGTAAGGATTTTAGCAGGCATATCTCCACGTAAGTCTGTTCGAGAAATTTACCCAACTTTAAAAATTTTGCCGGCCGCAGCCCTTCGTGAATTCTATGTATTGTGGTTTATTTTTGAACTGCAGCAGGACATTCAGCATCGTTGTTTTGGTGATATATTGTCCATTAGGTCTACTGTTTATGCTGACGATACAAGGGGTTGTGCAGACTTCTATGTATCTAGAGGTATTTCTTCCCGTTCCTGTTTTTCTGTTTTTTATTTTTTTTGTTTACATGGTTTTTTTTTTCAATAAATCCTTGTCTCTCAATGAGGGGTGGACATATTTGTAGGGGCGGTGATTAGCATATTCGGAAAGAGCATTCAAAGAACGTCCGGAGTGGTAAAGAAAAAGAAAAATTAACCATAAAAACAATTGAATCGATCAATGTCTCATTTCAACATAAAGTAAATAGAACATACCCAAAAAACATTTCCGAATAATCTAAATACGCTCAGTATTACCCAGGGAATTTCCCCAATCATCTAAGGGAGTGAATAACCTTCACTCTTAACCACACTTACTAGCCGCTCTTTATCACACTGTCATGCCCAGAACTGAAAAGGGCATTCAACTTCCGGCATTTTGACTCCCATTTACCACCTTGAAAATAGCGCATTCTCTTACAAAACCCATCAGGAGAGGGGGGGGGGGGGAATTGTTTCTGCACATCTATAATAGGTCAAAACATTTTTTGGTACTTCTTGCTCAAAGAATTTCAGGCATAACCTTAGGTATTACATCCCAAAACGGGGTAAGCTTATTTAGTTAGACACTGTCATTCTTCTGATTTTTTATATATTTAAATTCCAAAAGAACTGTTCCGTGAAATGCTTCAAAATTTTATTTTGTTTCTTCGATGAATTTATAATGTGCAAGATACGGCCTTTATTTTTAAACATGATGAAATATTTGATGTATTAATATTTTATTTCTTAAACCATAAATGAAACGCATCAGCACATTTAATAAAACACAATTCTATTCATGCATTATGAATAGATGTCACCACTAAATATTAACTCTGCATTGAATCCTTACGTAAATAGAATTTGGTAATTCATGCTAATTTTCGAAGTACATTGGCTATATTTCTTTAAATACCGTGCCTGCACCTTCGCTATTAGACCCAAAGCAAATCGGCTTCATCTTTCATAAAAAAGGGAAACATAAAAATAACACAGAATATAAATTGTTAGTTCTGATCTTGTTCTACCTGAAAAGAATAGGCTTATATCTGTTTGCATGTTTGAGCATGGAGATAGAGTATATTTGAGGAAAAGTTTAGTTAAATATGTCTCTCAAAGAAAATAAGATTAACGCCAAAAGTCCTGATTTTAAGGTGTTGATCTTTAAGACACGTTCATACAACATGGATTTCAAGCCATCATCACTCTGGACCAATCAGAGACCAATTTCTGATCAATACAAATAAACAGGAAGCAAATTATGATTGGTGGATACTGATTGTGCCCAGACATTGATGTCTAGCTAAGCATTCATGTGCATTGGCCATAATGGAATCGGATTTCGGATATCCAAAACTAAAAGTCAATTAAGTAATTTACAATTTAAATACGAATATTCGATAAAGTGGCATGAACCCATTATGTTTTTAGATGGTTCCTTTCAAAAAATATTCAGCAATCCGTAAAGTGGTGTCCGTATTGTGACACCTTGGGTTAGTAGCTGTCATATTAATTACTTTTTTACTATTAATTCATAACGCAAGCAACTGTGAGAGTTAATGACCCTGAGTTGCAAAATTTATCGTGACCAGTGTGAGCTGTGAGCATGATTTTATTTACTTAGCTTTTATTTTGTCATTTATTTTCGCCTTGTTTTGCAATTCCATGACAGAGATTCTACCATAGAATTTATGTCTAACCATTGTATTCACTATAATTTTTTCAATACTGGAACCTGCTAGAGAAGTCGAAATTTTAAGGAGTGTTTCAAATTGGAACATTTACGTATTCTAATGAAACGCTGGGGAGTCGGGTTAAAAGTGCATGCAAGCTTTACAAAGTTATTCACAAAATATAACAAATTTAAGAGAGTTAGAAAAAATATGCCGGAATTTGAGTCTCTTTGTTATTTATTCTTGTTATTTTTAAGTTTATATTATCCCAAGCACGGTTTAATATATATATATTACATCACAAAAGGTCATGAAGATCCTTAAGCCGTTGTAATGGAAACGTTGTAAGCCGGAGCCGTTGTAAGAGAAAAAAAAAAATCTTGAATTCCTGTCTTTCGTATTGTTAGGTGTTTATTTTGTTCTTTTATATCCTCTTCAATTCACTTTGAAAACCAGTGGCGTTAATTGGAGGGGGAGGAGGCATTTTATCCCTAGATTTTTTGTCACCCTAAGTTTTGAAAAATATCCTTTTTGGGGGGGGGGGGGGGCGATGTTTTTTTTATTGAAAAATTATTATTATTTTTTTTTCATTGGAAAAATCCAAGAAGTGATAAATTCCCCCCTCCAATATTTGAAAAATACATCCTCCCCCCAATTCTCATGAATTGACAACACTTTTCAAGACCCCCTTATTGGTGGGTTATAAAAATTAGCATTTTCGGATGCTACCTTGCACAGAAGTGTAAATTTGATTACTTGTATTTACACTATTTTAAATAAACTTTCTCTGTTAGATAATAAAACGCTCGAGTCATAAATTAGAAAAAAAATTCTCAAAATTTTGAGGCATTAAACACATTTATCGACAGATCCTTCTACAAGGTTTCTCTTCTAACCCAAATAGCAGCAAAAACAAATTTAAAACATTAGAAAAAAAATTAAACTTATCAAGCAACGTACTTATCTCTCTGTACTTCTAGGCAAAATAAGCTTCTGGAACTGGAGATTCTCAAAGTGGAACTACAAGAAGCTAAAACACTTTTAGAGCAGAAGGTGTATTTGCTTACTGACTCTCCAGCGAAAGAAAAGAAGAAAAACTCTGAAGAAGCCTCTTTCCGTGCGGAAGTAAGTAATTTACTCTATTGATGTCTTCTCAATTTTCTCTCTGCAAAGATTGAAAACGACTAAAATAATAGCTTGGAAAAAAAAACTGAATAAAAAAGTGCATATCCTTTAAATGTCTTCTACTAAGCCGGTTTTGATGCACATAGGGTCTTGTCAAGAGGGAAGGGGCAAACGGTACATAGGATTTTGTCTAGAGGGAGGGGACAAACAACCAGGATAAGTATTTTAGGGAGCAAAAAACTTTCTTTATTTTTGGAAACGGCTTCACACATTTTTACCCATTTTTGCCCAAGGGAGTGTAAGATTTCATTCCTGTGGAAATGGAATAAACAAAATGATTATTTAATTTCTCATTTTTGAGCGTCATTTGCTTCTTGCTATTATGAGGTTTCACTCTATCAGGAATGATTGTTTTATTCAGTTTCCTAATAAAGAGAACGCAAAAAAACTTTCACTGAAATTTACGAGTATTTTATTGTATTTTGATTAGACAGATTACTAACCCTACTTACTAAAAGTAAATTACTAAAAGTAAATTCTGTAAAAATTTATTGATTGAGATCTTAGCCACAAAATAAAGAAACAATATGTGTTTTATGTTTGTACATGGAACAAATAAAGAACGGCTTCAGTGGCCTTTAGAAAAGCAAAGCTCAAATGGACAGAAAATCTGAAGATTTTCTTTACTTTTGAGCCTTCATTTACTAATTGAGTTAGACGCTAGAACATACCTGGGAAATAGAGAAGGTAGAGACATGGACCTAAGGACATTGCAATTCTGGGGGGGGGTGAAGTTTCAATAGGGTCAAATACGTGAACATGGAGGGGATTGTAACCAAGCTAAGGTTCACCACAAGGAAAGGGTTAGGCATTCTTCTCCCAGTCAAGATCGTGAATTTTTAAATTTTAGATTACGTACAAGATAAAACATTTTGAATTCTACAAACTATTTCTGTTTCTCCAGAATTCTTATAATATCTTATTTCCCTCCTCACCATATACAACTCGAATCTAAAAAGCAAGGTGTTGGTGAATAATTTGCTACATTTAATAGTTTAATGCATTTTGTCATTTTTATTTGTTTACTTTTGATAACTACATACGGTAATTTAACACGTTTCATTTCTTCTTAGATTTCTAAAATGAGAAACCAGCTCTCCATAGCTCAGAGCCAAATGAAGGAACTGGAATCAGTAAACTGCTCTTTAAGAGAGCAACTGAATGTTTCGAGGTGTGAAGCAGAAAAATTCAAACCAAGGACGCTTTCTAAAACTGCGGAAGCACAGACAGAGACACCACACCGCGTTTGTAAAGAAGTACAAGTAGAAGTTCTCAGTAAAATGGTAAGTTTATTAGTGAACTTTTTTACTTGAGCTATAAAATCCGATCCTTATGCTTGAGAATAATTTCAAACTTCCTGGAAAATAAAAGAAAATTTTTTGGAATGTCCGTCCAAATTCTACGTCTATCTCTTTTACGCCTGAACGTCTGTCTCTAATTTCTGGTTAAACTTTTATTCTATGTGTCTGTTAAAAACATATCTTAAGTCGAACTTCCATCTGGACTTTTTATTTAATTGTTTGTATTGTTTATATATCTAAAACAGAAATCTTCCGCCCTCAACAAGATACAAGACCTGCTTTACAACAATGATATTCATAGACAATAAGATAAGCTAATGGGTATTTAAAATCAAAATGTGGCCATATTCACAAAAATATTATAAACATATTGAACCAAGAGTTTTAACTCAATTCAATCGTCTGACAAAGAAACAGATCATGAGTTTCTTCTGACTAAAAAGAGAAGTATCCAATGAAACGAACTGAACAGAATTACGCCTTCGAACATCCCTAAATAAACGTCCCTAATCTGTTACGAGTTCGCATGCTTCTTTAAGCAATGCTCCGAATGTTCCTCTTCACTTTAGCTATGCTAAATGGGTAACCAACTCTGTCATACAGGCAGTGGTATTTTTTTTGTTTGGGGGGGGGGCAGTTGACTGGGAGGGGCAAAATATCACCCCCTTGGATTTTTGTCTCTTCCCTCCCTAAATTAAAGAAAAAATACCTTTTGGGGTATTTCCATTGAAAAGTGCCTTTTTGGTGTTTTCATTGATAAAATGGCAAAAGTGCCCCCATCTAGATTTTGAAAAATGCATCCCACCTTCCCCTCTAAATTTTCGGGATTTAATACCACTGAATCCAGGACATATTTTTATTACTCCCAGGTTTTCAATGTTGCACTTAGTGGGAGGTTTTAACTCACAATATAATGTACCCATACTCTTAGAAAACTTTATTATTCTATATTTGATAATTGGTGATATATCTTAAAGGTGAGTAAAAGTCCAATAAAGAATCGTCTGTCTTCTGAAGAAATTCTGGAAGATATTGCGTTGACTGAAAAATTCATCGATGACATTTTTGATGATGTGACCGACAAAAATTCTTCTGGAGAGCTAGAAGCGCTCAAAAATGACCTGATCGAGAAGCAAACAGTTCTTGAAGTACTTGATGCTGAAGCTAAACAACTTACAATGAAAATACAGGAAAAGGTAGGCTTATGAGCTGGATTAACCGAGCAAAAAAAAAAATAAAAAAATTTAACACTCATACGCAATTAAAGCAATTAACACTCATACGCAAATAACACCCATACGCAAACATTCAAAGAAAAAAAAATTAGAAATTCATAATTAGAAAATAATGAAATAAGGCCAACAAGGGCGTATCCAGGATTTTTGTGTGTGTGTGGGGGGGGCTTTTTGGGGGGGGGGGAACTTCTCCTAGATACGGCCTTGAAGGCCAATAATAGTCAAGAAAATTGCCGAAATTTCAAGCCGATGTTTATGGTTCTTCCTCATCACCAAAAACTTGGGAGGAAAAAATGAGAAAAAAAACGAGGACTAAAATAGAAAACTAAACTTAAAGAAGACTATGTACATAATTATATATATATATATATATATATATATATATATTTTTTTTTTGTTCCAGACTTCATTTTTAAGTTCTTTTTTCTCTGTCCATTTTTTGGAGCAAAGGGCGGACAACAAATATTGGTTGTAAATATTTATCATTTATTTTGCTATTTTTGCCCATATCCCGTCGTTTTTTAATCTTCAGTGTTTCTTGAATTTACTTATAAAAGAGATTAAAAGCCCTAATGTAGAGCAACTGGATTTTACATAAGGTGAAATACCCACAAAAAAAGTATTCACACGATGAGCGTCAACTAAATCTGAATACTAACTGGAAAAAAAGAAAATGTTTAAGTCGTTTGCTAGGCTATCGAAAATATTATCTATCTATCTGCGTCAAGAAAATAAAACTCGCATAAAATTATTGCAGTCCGTTGGCACTTAGTTTAAGAGTGAGCATTTGTGTGGTTCTGGCAGATCTTGTGCAAAAACTTATCGAAAGATACCGTGTGTAATAACTTACAAAACTATCCCCGTATGTAAAAATGATCAACTTGTAAAGAGAAGAAAAGTATTTCATTTTTTGGGGAGGTATCTGTTGGTCAAGAACATAAATAAATGAAAAGATAAAAAAGGAGTATTTATCATTAATTACTGAATCTAAACGGAATTTAAAAAAAGAGACCAATTTTCGAAATGTAACATAGCACGTATTTTTTCGATTGTAACCAAATTGCGTGACACGTAAAATTTGCTGCCATAATTATTATAAAATTCCAGAGGTGTCTATTGGTTGCAACATTTCAAAAGGTTTTTTTTTGTCTAAATAGCAGTACACAAGTTATAATCATCACCGTTATGATTATGGTTAGTGAATAATCAAGGAATATAACCAGCAACCAAACTCTCTTCTCTTCCAATTAAAAATGAGAACATAAAAAAATAAATAAAGGGAAAGTCTAAGGTAAAAATCAGGGGGAAAACAGATTTGCCAAATCATCGTTCCATGCTTAATAAGGTAGACGTCTGAATGTGATAACTTAGTCCAAGTTGTTTACGATTATTTATAAAATAAAACGAAAAAACGTAAGTAGATAAATAACATTGGAGCAATAACTTAGTCATAAGAATTACTACTCAAGCTTGTAAGTTAATAATAGTGAAAAGCACAGGAAGCTCAAAGAAAACAAGGAATCAAGATAAGCAAAATAAAAAAAGAAGCTAAATAATGCACTGAAGTTATTCATTTATATATATATATATATATATATAGTAGAATGTAGAATATTAGTAGAATATTTTTATTTATAACACATACATAAATAAATGTCACAAAACAGCGCACATGCCTGGTGGCATACTTTAGCGCTGAAAATATTGCCAACGAAAATACACAGCCATTTTCTAACTAAATTTTACAACAACGAAAAAGAAAACCCTAATGAACCAAATGCTTAGCATGTCATAAGATATTTCTTCACCAGTCTTAGAAAATGTCGCTTGTTGCTGCATTCTCGAACTGATGCTGGAATTGAGTTCCAGATTTTTGGGCCAGTGTGACGGATGCTGGATCCCGATCGAAGTCGGGCGAATTTCGCACGAAAAGTCTGACCGATGCGTAGTAGGATAATTATGAAATTGAGAATTAGTTGGAAAAATGCCGGAGAAATTTACAGGTAAATTACTATATTGATAATCGTGACAAATACTAGAGATAGAAATTAAATGAAGTTGGTCCAAAGAGAAAATCCTGAAGTCCCATGTAGGTGTCTAACTGAAGATCTGCAATCAACATTAAAAAGAATCCTCATTGCTTTATTCTGAAGTATTTGGAGAGATAACCAAACCGAAATGCAATAGATGCCCCACCGAAATGCAATAGAGAAAATATGGGTGGACGAAAGAATAATAAATAGATTTTAGAATAGCTTTAGGAAAGAAATGACGAAGACGAGTTAGCATGCCAATATTTCGGAAAAATTTTTAACGACAGTGTTTTTACATATTTATGAAAAGACAAATTTTCGTCTAAAATAATCCCAAGATATTTGAACTGATCTACCCGTTTTAATTCAAAACCATTCAAGAAAAGAGAGAAGGTATCTGACACTACTGATCCAGTTCGCGAAAATAATATATATTGACATTTTTTTTCATTAAGAGCTAGTAAATTCCTTGAATACCAATCAGATACAGTTAGTAATGTACTTTCGAGGTTCTGGAAAAGAACTGATAAGTCCCGGTGAGAAGCAAAAATTACTACATCATCAGCAAACACTATAATTTTACAAAGAGGCGAAACTTCTGGCAAATCATTTATAAAAAGAAGAAATAGAATAGGCCCAAGGACAGAGCCCTGAGGCACTCCGTAATTAATCGGAAAAGTTTCGGAACGGAGATCACGAGATTTATCAACACAATCTAGTCGTCTCCCAGAAAGGTAAGATGCAAAAACTTTAACAGCTTGTGTTGAAAACCCATAAGACTTGAGTTTAAAAAGAAGCAACGAATGATTTACGGTGTCAAACGCCTTGGCGACATCAAGAAAAATCGCCAACGCGTGTTGACCCTCATCTAGTGAATTATTAATATTTAGTAAAAGCTCATGAATTGCCAGTTCAGTTGACTTTCCTTTTATAAAACCATATTGAGACGTGTGTAAAATCTTACTATCAAATAAATATTTTTGTAATTGACTATTTGCAAGTTTTTCCAAAATTTTGCTGAAAACCGAAAGTAGAGAAATGCCTCTATAATCTGAATGGTTAGTTGAACTCCCAGCTTTAGGTAATGCTATAACATTTGCTTTTTTTAAAAGCTCAGGAAAAACCCCATGCATAAGTGATAGATTAAAAATATGTGGCAACAAAGGTGAAATGCTTGACGCTATTTGCTTTACCGTTTGAGCCGAAAATTCAAATTCGTCCTTAGAAAAACTCCGTTTAAGCTTCAGAATAACTTTTTCAATCTCATGAGGCTCAATCTCAGAAAAAGAAAACGAATTTTCTTCATGTTGCTCATTAACTGGAACAGAAGGGGAATTCAGTTGCATATTCATAGTCGATGCAAGTCTAGAACCAATATTACTGAAATAATCTCCAAAAGCATTTAAAATTTCATTGGTCTCTGTAACCTTTTCTCCATTTAAAACAAGGCAATTAACATTATTACTTTTACGACTATGAGGACGTATTTTTTCATTTATCAATTGCCATATTTTTCTCATATCCGATTTTTACTCCAAAAATTTCTCTTTATAATATTTTCTCTTCTCATGGCTGATAATTGAATTTAGCTTATTCCTATAAACTCTGAATTCTTCAAACGACTCAGGTGTCTGTAATTTTAAATAATTCTTAAATTTTCTATTTTTATGTTTTAACGATGTCAAAATACCTTCAGTAATCCATGGGTCAAATTTCTGCGCAAACTTTCCATGCGAAACTCGTGTTGAAGAAGCCCGATCCCGCAGTCGCATCATTCCAAACAAACACAACTTAAAAACAACATTGAATTTTTTTTCCGAGACAGTGCAATTTAAATCGGTGAATATTTCGGCCCTATGTCCAAGGGCCGTCTTCAGCACAACATTAAAGAAAAAATATATATATAAACAATTTACATTAAAATACGAAGTTTAAAACTAAAAATGTTTTTGAAAAACTTTTAAAACAGCCCCAGTATCCTTACTTCAACGAAGTTCAACCAGGACTC
>JAQQPU010000054.1:97381-108777 GCA_029168905.1 Artemia sp. Kazakhstan ARC1039 | reverse complement strand
ATCCTTTGCTGTTTGTTTGTGTTCCAAAAGGTAATAATTTATTTCTAAACTTTAAAAATCTATCTGCAATGCAAGATTAATTTTGCTCTCATTACCTTTTATTAAAATAAAAAACTAGGTCTTATTTACAGAATCATGCCAAGTTATTAGAATCATTTGAAGAGTCAAGAATCAATAATGTTAATAGTGAAGAAACTTAAATCTATCAAAGCTCGAATGATTTACAAGTACTAAAAATTCGCAAAATCACGTTTTTATTTTCAGGGGGGGGGGTCCTCTCCCAGGTATACATATCTCCACTGATAGTCTTTCTTCGGCAAAAATAGCTTCTTGAATATGTCATTATAAAACACACTAGTTTAGCACTTACCTTCTTCTGGTTTCTCCATGATTTGATAGCTCGTGCATGAAAGTTTAGTTGCCTAATCAATCATCCCATAAAAACAATGAAAACAATCCAGAATTCTATTGTGATCGCTTATGTGTTTGAGGTACATTCTGTCATGAGATTTTGTCATATCAACTATTTTTGTACCCATTTAAGCACCTTTTTTTCACGACAATTCTTTAATAAATGCAAAGTTAAAGAGTCATCAAGCGTTTTGACGCAAACCTCGGATTTATTTTCTTAATAGCTAATATGGCCTCAGTTATAATTTTACGCTGAATTTTATTGAGATGCTTCTAAAATATTCCACAAATTTTCAGCAATATCTAAGCCAAGAAAAATAACTGGCAAATTCAGCGCACACATCTTTTAACAGTATATTACTTGTTTTCTTGACAGTCTGAAAACGAGATATGCTGCTAGGAGATGCTGTAAAAATTTCTACACGCTTCAATGAACTGCTCCTGCTGTCACTTGTTACTAGTCTGCGAGCGCAAACCTGCTGAAAAACCCCTAGTGAACATTTTACATTTTGTGACTCTTACTGCATACTCATAACGCAACCTCCCTTTATTTCGAAAAATAAACATCTCTACCCCAGTCCCGCAGAGTTACGGTGACCTCAACTCCTTTCAGTTGAGGTGATGCATTAAGCAGTAATGGATTCTTAAAACTTCACAAGTGACTAGATCAAGAGCGGAGGTGACCAAGAATAAAAAAAAGAAAAAAAAGAGAAAGAAAGCATGGGTAACAATTACTTTAGGTAAACATTCTGCATTTTAGGCGGTATTAAGGGTCAGAGCTGCTTTCTATACTAAAATTTACTTTGTATCCTTGATTAAATAAATAAATGTTCCCAGTCCAAGTTGTTATTTTCTAACCAATCTGATCTGAATTTGAAATTTACTTTTAACGAATACCCATCTTTTTTCCTTTCATCTAAACACCTTTTATTGACTTGCTTGCTTTCTGATAATGTGTAAGAAAAAACGATCCATAGCGTAGTTCTGCAAGCCAAAGAATATTCATTGCAAACTACAATATTCATAGCAAATACTGCGTTTCTGCTGCTACCGGTATTACAAAATTGTTGAAGGATTGAATCTTCTGAAGACAGCAAACTGCCAAAGACATCCCCCCCCCAGCCTGTTCAAAACCAAATGAACTTTCCGAATAAACAAATAGACATTGCAATGCAATCGTCTTGTAGACCCCATCAACTGAAATAACAATTTTGATAATCATGTATGACACATCTAAGACAAAATCTGTATTTTGCAAGGAATGTGTTACGATTTCTGAGCAGCCGCAATGAATTTATAATTTTCTGTCCAAAACTAAAATGGCTGTTTCTAATCTAAATATAGCAACAGTGCATTTCATTAGTCAGTATCAAACAGTTCGTGATATTTAGGTTATTTTAAACCTGCCAAATGCGGCAATTGGTAATCAACGTATGATTTAGAGGTGAAAATTGTTCATCATAATTTATTTTCTCGTCTCACCTCAGCATCGCCAGATCTTACCACAAGCGGCTGCAGTGAATACCTAAACCAGGCCAAAGCTGAAAATAAGCCCCGCATAATTCGTGAAACTCGTTCGTTCTATATTTTGTGGAACTTTATGCCAAGTCGTAGTGATTTAATATATGTATGTTTGTTTTCAGGGTTTTTTTTTGTAAAGATTACGTAAATTAGCCTTGAGGTAGAGTGTATGTCTAAATAAACTTAAGTCTAAACACTTACAAATCAGAGCAGATTAAGAAGAGTAGCGGTGAACTGCAGTCAGTTATTCAGGTTCTTATGGGTCTGATAGTTGAAAAACACGCTAAATTACTTCATGGGTTTAGTTAGTGTTACTGCTCTCTTAACTGGGAAAGATAATCTGAATAGAATTCTAGTTGGCAAACCTGAGAGCCTTAATTTGCCTCTGTTTTAAAACCTTAGATAGGATATGACCAGCTGAATTGCATCGCCTACTGGGGAGGGATGCACAAATGTTGGAAAGTGATGCTTCTTTACACGCTCATAATTTAATTCTCTTAACAATTATACAATGGCCTCTAGCCTTTGTAAAACGCATTCCGTAAACATTCTAAAGTTCATAGTGAACAAAAACTGAATGAGAACCTCATTCTTGAAATTAGAGCAATTGAAAATATATTCAGATTGAAAATTGAGGAATATACCAGATTGACTGACAATTTTTTCCGACCGACATTAAATTATGGTAAAAACCATGGCAAAATAGGAAAATTCCAGTAAAATCTGATGAAATATCGCAGTAAAATTCAATAAAAAGAAGATTTGATTTTTTCTTCTTCTACAAACATATCAATTTTGGTCAGAAAAAATAGCCACCCAGTCGGAAGAATCGACAAAATGTTTTGAAAATCGATGAAAGTAAACATATTTTGGCTAGTGACGCTTCTTGAACATACTGAATAGCAAGTAGTAGGAGCAATTGACATTTAAATTCTGAATTTAATCTCTCTAAAATTATAACAGGGAATATAGAAATCCAAAAAATATTTAACAAACATTAGTATACATATATAATATTTCTTATTACAGACACTCGGATATACAGTTACAGAAGTCTACATATTTTATAGACCGGCTTCTCAGTCATTGGACCATTAAATTTCTTTTTTTTTTATCCACAACACTAATGATGTATTTTCATTTCCTCTTCTAATTTTTTTCCAGGACAAATTCCAAAAGAGACCTGGTTTCATTGCCAAGATACCGTTCCGGAAACAGTTTGAGTAGAAGACTTTCTAAACTTTTTTTTTTATGCAGGCAGGATATACACGGTACAATCTTAGGAGCAATCTTGAAAATAGCGAGACATCAGTGTTTTCCACAACCATACACCTTTAGTCTCATTTTTGTTTTCTTTTTTTGGGGGGAGGGGAATGATAGGGAGATAAATACTGGATGATGTCTGGGCCTAAATAGTTTTCATTCATATAATATATCAAAACAACCTAAATTAAAAAAAAAAAAAAACATTGGAGTAATTTAACAAAACTATTTGCCACTGGATTTTCCTTTAAAGTATGGATAATGTATATTTTTTCAAATTGGCTTTGAAATAGATGTTTTTCTATTCAATTCAAAAATATTTCTTTTGTTTACGGAGAACTTATTCTTACGTTTCTGATAATTTATGAATGTAGAAAATAAAAATATTTTAAACTAAAAAAAAAAGATTTAATTCTTAGACGGCTTTGAAACAAAAGTGGGGTTATTTTATTTGACGTCTGAAAGGCTCAGAGTCTAAAAAATTGAATTAAAAAAATTATTGAAAAGATTCAAATACGGCAAATAATATGGTAATTTATCATGAGAGCCTGCAACTTAAATTATCATGATTTAAAATCAGATATAAAATAGATATATGCAAAAGCAGTATAGGATTATTTTGAAAGACTACTTAAAATACGTGTATAGCCATGATTTATGGGGTCATTGCCATTGCGTCTTAAAACAATTCACACTGTCCTTAGAATCGCAAAAAAAGGAAGAAAAATAAACAGTACTTTAGAGAACGTGAGTTACCTGATGAATGGACATAACACAAACAGGCATTATAAAACTCAATTAAGTATCCCCCCTCCAAAAAAATAAAAGGTGGCTTTTTACATTTGAAAACTTGATATCTAGGCACACAGAAAAGTAAGGCTTCTGCGACAATTTTTGAAAATTAACAAAATAAAGTTTGCTACCGCTTTCATAAAGACGTATTGGGGTATCACAAACAAACTAGATTTTTAGTTAAGTTAAACTAAGGGTTAAACAAGAAAACCGTCTCCCAAGGAGTGGGTGGAGTAGAAGGGACTCAAAACTCATAAATGAAAGTGAAAACCAATTCCACAAAAAGCATCCCTAAAATACCGTGGATAATTTCCTATGTACTGGGAATGTATAATTCTTGCGGCGAAGGCCAAGATACAGAACAAAGATGTCAATTTTCGAATTCAAACGGAGTCCTAGTTCATGGAGAACCTAGAATACAAGTTATCACGGAGAAAAGGACTTCAACCCACCGAACAAATTAATAGAAGCCAAGATGAAAAATCAAGAAGTCCAGAAAAAAGGTGCTATACATTTAAGAAGATTCTAAGATGTTTTAGGTTCTCTTAAAGGGATATTTAAACGTCTATTTGGTTTCAAAATCGTCATAACTAATTTATAAGTCATTTTATTCAAAGTGGCAAGAACTTTTACACTTTGAATTTTAAACTATTCGATAAAAAGAAAAACAAATTTAAATAGGAACAAACTATGAATAAGATACATCCAAAAAGTTAATACTTTTACAGTAGGAAAGGTTCATTAAAGACCAGCATTTTCATCTGGTTGATTTGGCATTTTTCCAGGAACAGAATTGGAATTGCTCGATCTTGAATGCATGTAGGCTGTCATTTCCGAACTGACTTGGCTTGCCCCAGTGCCTTCCTGGAAATTAATCAATTAATAAACCCAAATAAAGAACGCGAATTTTTAAAGAGAAAATAGGGCTAAGCTATTCCTTATTTCTGCTTTTCTTCTTTCTTCCATATTTTCTCGGAAAATACATTCCAAAAACCCAAAAGAACCTACTAAGTGCATATCTTATAATTGGTCAATTGACCCAAGACAGAATCAATGTATCTCGAAAATTATTTTGGATCAGTTTATTAATCATCGTCAATAATTAAAAATTGTTTAAATTAAAATTTCACAATTTGAGGTAGATAAAAGCACAATGATTAGATTTCACTTGGGAAAGAACCCCTTTTAAAGTTTTATACGTCAAATATATCTCTGGTCTCATGAACTAATCGAACTTCCGTAACCAAGCGAGAAAGGTGAGGAAAAGAGGGACTAGTAGGATGAAATCTGTGTGTAAGTCTAATGAAGTAATCAATTGACAAAATAAAATCAATAATAATAAAAAAACACTAACCAAAAGAAAATAGATTTAAGCTAGCTTTTCTTCTGATTTAACATTTTAGTTTATCTTCTTCTTCTCCAAGAGAGTACAAGAGAAAACTGTGGGATATAAATAAATCCATTCTCTGATTGCTCTAGCTTTTTTTTTTCAACCTATTACATATTGAGCCTCATTAAGATAAAATTCGACATTTCCAATCATTCATTAACCTGGCCTTTATTAATCCTCGGAGATCATGTTAATGGACGTTAAATTGTGCACCCAAGTAGAAAGTATATATGCTTATGGAAACCCGAAAAAGCCATTCTTTTTTAAAGAAATTAACTATCAAGAAGTTCGACAAGGTATAGTGAAATTTTTTGTCTATATTATTGGCAAGTTTCCGTAACACCAAGTAAATCACTTAATCTATGATGTAATGCTATAGAACGGCAACTCCAGAGGGGTTTCTCCAGAGATTTTACATTCAGATTAAATAAAAAAAGAAAAAAAGTTTTTTTCAACTGAAAGTAAGGAGCAACTTTGAAACATAGAACAAACATCAATTATTAAGTATATGAGGAGAGCTACCCTCTCTTCAATTCCTCGCCCCTTATGCTAAAGTTTCTTAGTCCTTTAAAAAACTTCTTATTCTAACTCAATGGCATTTGTGTCTCAGCTGTCGTTCTTAATGAATTGGGACAAAAAATCCAACTTTAGCAAAAAGAGCAAGGAAGTGAGAGGGGGCAACTTCCCTCAAATAGTTAATAATTTATGTTCGTTCATAGTTTTAATCTTTCAGCTTTCAGTTGAAAAAACTTGTGTTTTATATGTTTAATTTCTGATCGTTTTGCAAATCATGCCCAGGTCCAACCAAGGTTCTCGCTGCCAACCCCATAAACCCCGATTTCTCGCTGCTGAATTGTTTATATAATTAATTGTAAGTTGCTTTGTAAAGCCCCACTTTTTGCTTTTTTTTCTGTTTAAGAATTAAATTATTGGATTATGATTAAATTTTGGTCAAATTTGAAGATTTCGTCAAAATTTTCGACGAAAAGTCATTTGTTGATTAAGTTTTTAATGAAGATTTTACTACAGAATTTCAGGTGGACGAAGCTCATACAATATGAACAATATCAGTCACTAACTTGCCTGTAAGTCCTGTGGACATGGTCGGTCGTAAATCTTTGAATCATTTTTTTGGTCTCCTATTGCCTTCAATGGCTCAAAGAAGTGATAGACTATCTACCTTTCCTGTGATATCCTATCTACCTTTGCCTATCTACCTTAGTTCTGCCTAGGATTGATAATAGACTATCATCAAGAAGTGAAATGAATCATTCTTTTTTTTACAATTCTGAAATTGTTAGGCCAACTTTGCTCCCATAGAGGCTATCTGTCTCGGCTTTACTCTAATTAGCCACGGCCCTTACGTGTTTCATCACTTCAATCAAGTTGATAATTTCAAAACCAACGGACTCAGTTTGATTACTGTTATTATGGATTAGAATTCAGATGGCTTTTCATCTTCTACGCGGCTGAGCCCATCAGAACCTCTACAATAGTTTGAGACAATAGTTTAAGATATGATGTTTGAAGACATTGTGTCGGCCTACATATGTTTAATACATTTTGAGTATAAGAAGGAGAGAGAATTATTACCGTTTTAAATCGATGCGAGCTCCTGGAAGCACCTGCCTAAACATTAAGAAATTTCCAGGCTAGTCTCATGATGCCCCCCTCCCTCCGCGCCTTTCGACATCTGTGCCCGTAGGCTTGTGAATGCAGTGTTTTATTCCACATAGAAAGGATTGTCACAATGGAAGGAGAATTTCCCCCCCCCCCTCTAGCACCTAAAATAAAGGAACAGATCAAAAATATTCGTGAAAATCAGGAGAGATCAGATATTACCTTCCATCCGCTTCCCCCTTCCCAAAAATTTGTTCTATATTTATCTGAAGGCTCAATGGGAGTTAGAATATTTGGGCATCAAAATGCACTCTTTGAGGCATCTGCCCCCCCCCCACCCTCTTACAAAATCACTCCCTGCCCCTCCTTCATAATAGCTAGTGCACATTTACACAGCCCTGTATATGATTTTAGGAAATACGAAGCACATCACTTTAGTTAAATGAAGCTTTATCATAAATGCCTGTAACATTTTTATGCAATAAAAAAGGAGGTATCGCCCCTGAAGAACCCCTGTCCAGGCTTAGTCTTAATAAAGGGAGACTAATTACTACCCTTCCTCCCAAGGCTCCTTTCGAAATTTATCTAAAAGCTCACAGAGAGTTAGACAATTTGGACATTGGACTCAGCTGTGAATCTGATGCGCTCTTCTGGGAATCTGAGCCTCTCCTCCTCCTCCACTCCTACACAACAACCCACCAAATATCCTTTATAATAACTTATATGCGATTATACATCACAAGACATAATATCATGAAAAAATCAAGTAAATGAACTTACCACCTTAGTTAAATAAAGCATTAAGACAAATATACATATTAACCATTTATCTTTTATGGACAAAGTGACTTTTCTGGAACAAATGTTCGACCATGCGGCATTACCTCCTCTGCAACTTGGATGACCAATATACAGTTTTTTGGGCATTTTTAAACCTATTGGCTATCTCAGAGCTTTCAATCAATAGCAATTTGATTCTCTTTGGGGCAAAATCGTAGTTTGGTACCTCAAAATGAAAGAAACGACACTTCCCGTGGCACAATCTTTTTGGTCACTTAAAAAGGCACTAAAACTATTAATTTTGTTTCAAATGAGCCCTCTCCTGACCTTCTAAGATTATTGGTTCGGCGTGACCGTATGACCTCACATGGGGAAAACAAAAAACAAATGAACACGCATCTGATATCTTTTTTCGGGAAAACAATTTGCAAAATTCCACATTTTTGTAGAGAGGAAATTGAAACCTCTAAATTGGGTTCTCTGATACGCTAAATCTAGTTGTGTGATTTTCACCAGGATCACTTCCCTTTTAGTATTGTTTTTCCCCTTTTGTCAAAATTCAGACAAATTTTCTCAGGCTCGTAACTTTTGTTGGGTAATATTAAACTTAGTGAATTTTATATATGGGGAATCAGCATAACACGCCAATTTTTTTGCTGCATTGCTATCAAAATTCCCGTTTTTAGAATTTCAGTTACTATTGGCCCGAGTCACTCCTTAATTACAGTTCGGTACCACGAACCGTTTGATCTGAGTCTGTTGATTTTCGCATGCTTTATAATTATTATTTATTCTTATTGCAGAAGACCAAAGGCAGGCGACTATGTTTCTTTATAGAGATTCATACAGTCAGTAGGTTTCATTAAATGATGACAAATTTGATACGTATTATGGTAAGTATACCGAGTTTTGTCAGGGACTGAGTTGGAACTTTCATGAGAGGTTTATCGTTTTACCTTGGGGGGGGGACTGAGGGGGTGAGGGTGTCTGAGAACCAAGGAGATCTTATTAAGTTATTTTTAATATACATTTAAACTAACTCGCAAGTTCACTTGAAATCCCCGAAAAACCTTAAAGTTGGTAAAATTTCAATACTCCATAGATCAATAATGTTTTAGAGGTAACTACTTGGCAAGAGAAAAAAAATGAGAGAGAGAGAGAGAAGAAGAAGAAAAAGACTGTCATCCTAATCCAGCAATTGAGATAAATGTGCCCTTGAACGAGGTTTTGACCTACTCATCTATCCAACTACCTAGGACCAAACAATATAACCGAACCATCAACCAAATAGAAATGTCCAAATCCATACAAAGTCGTCATCAATAAATGTAAGTCGTTGTAAATTTACAAGCAAAAGCACCTTAAATTTAGTGAAATATTTCCAAGTAGTACCTTCCATTGAGCTCATCAGAAGAAATACCACCTGCCTTAACGGGTTTCGAGGCTTTAGGATACTGGTGAAACTTTTTATGTATCGCACAAGAATTTTTCACCGGCGAGTTCATGTGCGACATATAACTTTTAGCACTTTGCAAATCGTCTAACTTTCACAGTCTGGGTTGACAAATAAAGACAACAACAGACTCTGCTTCGCTAAGGGGAGAAGTTGAATAAATTAATCGCATGGTCAAATTAATTTATTTTGCCAGTTTAATGAAGCACCATTAGTCAAGAATGGTCAGAAATGATCTCCTCTACGAGAGGGCAATGCTTTATGATGGTGTTTGATGAAGATAACTCCGGACTACAGTTGTCTGCACTAAGAGCAAGACCAACTTGGAACTTCGATGAGTCTGGAACTTTGATTTCGTGTTGAAGTCAGCACCTTTTGCTTTTAAATCGTTTACAACTTCTAAATTGTCTTTTTTTGCAACAGAGTATAATAATGTTTGATAAACTGTGCTCAGGAGTGCAGCTAGCGGGGGGGGGGTCACATCTCCTATGCTAGAGCGCGATACTTTATGGTGGTGTTTGGTGAAGAGAATTCTGGACCACAGCTGTCTGCACTGAGAGTGAGACCAACATAGAACTTCGATGAGTCTGTTCCCAATTCTTGCCAGAAGGAGTCATTGTCCTTGTCATCTACTACAGTAAGTTAGCATTAATTGCTATCAATACAAACCCATAATCTATTTGGCTAATTGTTAATGGTTGCTGTTAGGTTTGTTACTAAGAGCACCATAGAACCTTTCAAATTTGAATCACTTATTCACGAACCTGTTTTGCTTTTAAACAATTTTATCAACGAAAACACTTCTTCACATCTGCATGTATCACTAAAGCAAACTTCAACTTCCCCAACAGAATTGGAAATTTCTCTTCCCTATCTACTTTAGCGAATAGGTTTTGTCTGCTTCTGATTTAATAATATATCTTAGTGTATCCAAATTTCAGACGGATCCTGATCCCAATGGAAAAACTTCCTAATTTTTTTTTCCAAATTCTTTTCGCAACGAAGGCCCAAAAACAAGCCTTTTCTCCTATGTAAGCCTGTCAAGGGTCAGATAATGCTTATTGGCACAGATAACGTGACAGTCATAAGCCTTTAAAGGGCTATATATTACATTGAAGATTATTTTCGAACAGTATGAATTTTTTCAGTGGATTTACTCCATTCTTGTTGCAGGTGAGCGAATAGCCAAATACGTTCCTTTTAAAAAATTTACCATTAGTTTTACTGCCTGTGCGCTGCCTCTAAATGCATTGAGGTAACCCCTCAGCGTCGTATCCAGGATTTCGCTCAGAGGGGTTCAAATAAAATCATCCCGTGGACATTTATTACACGTATCCTGGCTACTTTCGTACGGACCGGAAAAAAATTCGGAAGGGAGAGGGGTTTATCCGGGTATTCTCCCTGCATACGACCATGCCTCAGACCGTGAATCTTTTTTGTACACTTGCTTTGCCCTAGTTGAGGATAAGCATATAGCCCAATATTGCCCCTAAAAATACTCTACTATTATTTTTATTACCTACGTGCTGCCTCTAAGTGGCTGAAAGTTACTCCTAAGACCCTGATTTTTTTTGTAGACTTACTCCACCCTAGATGAGGATATAGGTGTAGTTCAGTGTTACCCCTGTAAACAAACAACTGACATAATTTGTTTTTGCCTCTACAGTACCTCTAAACTAAACCATTGAATATTACTTATTTTCTACCCGGGATCATTATTCTAACGGACTTACTCCGACCACGTAGAAGGCAAGAGTACCCAAACGTTGATCATGTAAACACTCTACAGTTATTGTTTTTGTTTACCCAATTCGGAAGTAGTTGAACAATATGCACTATAATGCATGCATATCAGACATGCAGGATACAGGTTGCAAGGCAAAGAAAGTTCAAAGGAATAAGCAAATGCGATTGTTCCCGGCCCAGCTTAAAAAAAAGGTAGTAGAACACAGGTTAGCAGATCAACGTGGTTAAGAATATTAAAAAGCGGCTTAGTGTCACAAGGGTATGCATTATGATAGCAGGTGTGCATGTTAAAACCACCTCATCCGAGTGATACTAAATAATACCTCTATACCAAGCCACGTCTCAATCTCCTTAGCATCTTCATCGGAGGGAACCTGTGAAGGATTTAAGTTTTTATAGACACACCAGTACAGTTAATTG
>JAQQPU010000054.1:78040-96981 GCA_029168905.1 Artemia sp. Kazakhstan ARC1039 | reverse complement strand
AAAAAAAAAAACCATGTTTAAATATCTTCCCAGTTTTACAAGAGAACGAGTCAGATTTTTAAGCTCTTCTTATAAACGTTTTTTGCTCGGGGATTAAAATGAGAAAAACTTTAACAGTATCAGTATGTAGCAAATAATATAGCTTCGCTTCGGCATATTGCCCCCACAAACATATTTAGGCACTCTTTGAGCAAGAAACACACTCTTTCTCCTATGAGGTAAATATACCACAATAAATGCGACAAGGGGTGGTGGATATACACAGGGATCTTTACCACTGCCTCGCACATTTTTGAAAAAGACGCGAGATACGAGAC
This sequence comes from Artemia sp. Kazakhstan ARC1039, assembly GCA_029168905.1. NCBI lineage: Eukaryota > Metazoa > Arthropoda > Branchiopoda > Anostraca > Artemiidae > Artemia > Artemia sp. Kazakhstan ARC1039. The sequence continues at coordinate 96,664 of JAQQPU010000054.1, read as the reverse complement.
CTTTCATGACGATATAAATCCTAATCAGGGATATCAATACTGCTATCTGATAACAGCCCAAGAATATAAATAAAGATTTAAAGGATTAGAATATGTAGCCCAGCAACAGGAAAAAAACCTACTGCAATCCAGACTCTGCCTCGTCTAAAATTAAGAGTAAAATTTGAAAAAAAGAAAGAAAAAAAAGGCGGATTATATAAAACAATTATAAATTATTTTTTGGAATCACAATAATCTTGATAATTCAGAAAAAGGGGGTTAGGGAGGAATTGAACACCAACAAACCTTCCCTGGGCACACTGATGTGTTATAAATCAGACTTGTAAAAAATGTTGGCTCTAGATTCACGTGAGGAAAGTTTATGCATTCAATGTCTAAAAATAATATTTGCCGTTACTTGGCCATACTTAAATTAATAATTGAGAAGTGCCTGAGTCACAAACCCCTTGAGTCCTCAGTTTTATAGATTATGAGCAAGCGCTTGATTCAGTTGACAGAAAAAGCTTAGCGAGGACCCTATCCTTGTATGATATACCAGATAAATACATTAAAATGATTAGCGCTATGTACGAGAATAATACTGCTGCGACTATGGTAAGAAATGAGGCTTGATGTTGGTTCCCTATTAAATCAGGAGTAAAGCAGAGTTGCGTCCTACCCCTATTTGTATGGATCATTTTGATGGACTTTGCCCCAAGGAGCACAGAAAAGCCAATGGTAGAACACGGAATCAATCGGGGAAGTAAAATTATCCTAGACTTAGATTATGCTGATAATTTAAGCATCCTATGAAAATGTTAGCAAAATAAATGCAGTTTTAAAGGTTTTGCGAGTTCAAGGCAGGGTTGCCACCCGGTGAAAAAAAAATCACTAAATTCTTGAAAAAAAATCACTAAATTAACACATAAATCGCTAGATTATTGACTAAAAATAACTAGAAATCACTAGAAATATAATACTCATTATCATTGTAGTTTATAATTGTTTTGTTTCTTTACCATGTTTTATACAGGCGCACTTACAAGAAGGGGGTAAAATTATCCCCCTAGATGTGGAAAAATACCTTTAGACTGACGTTTCGTTTTTTCTCAACCGAAAATTACCCTTGAAATTTTGAAAAATGCCTTTTCACACCTTTATGCAGAGAATAGAACAAAATCCTTGCTTCCTCCCTGTATTTTCCAAAACGGGTACCCTTGGTTTACACCCCGATCACTAAAAATTGGTTATCGGTGATCTAATCGAAATATTTGCTTTTTCTTTTTAATTTTTTTTTGCTAGTCAATTCAAAAACCCAGTTTTTTTTCAAAAAATATAGTAAAAATTTTCTTTTTACTCTAGTTGAGCTAGTATAACTACTGAAACATCAGCGGTAATTTTGAAAAAGGCCTTTTTATATTTTCATGGAATAAATTGGTCCTACCCTTAACAAATTTCGATAAGCGTCGGTCTTATTGCTCCTTTATTAAAATAGAGGTAGTTGTTAATTATACGGAACACACCCAAGAAGTAAAGTTATGTTAATCCTAATGAAATATGCCAAATTATAATAAAAAATAATACTTTAGTTTATATAACAATACAATTTGGGCTATATAATTGCACATTAGGGCAACGTCACCTAATCTAACCTTACCCCACTCCTTAATATGTAAATATATAGCCCAGGTTATACAAGTCCAATGCATTCTGTCACCCGTTATTTGTCTGTGTGGCTATTAAACTGGTTTTCATAGATCGTATATTATCCTTATTATCCTTAGCAAATTATTCCTAGTATACTGTCATCACCAGACCTATCCTCACGGGCTGCGTGGGTCATGTTAAATCTAGAGGTATAGTTTTGGAACCTTTCAAGTATGTTGAACAAAATGGCTATCTTAAACTTTTGATCGAACAATTTTTGGTGAAAAAAGGGAAGTGGGAAGTGGGCTAGTAGCCGTCTGATCTTTTTGTCAAATAAAAAAGACACCAAAAATATTAATTTCGGTTCAAATGGGCCCTCTCCCGATGTCCTAGGACCGTTGGTTCGATACGATCGCCCCTGAAAAAAAAAACAACCAGTTAACACACATCCGTGATTTTTTCTGGCAAATAATACAAAATTCAACACTTTTGCAGATAGGGGGCTTCAAACCTATACAGTAGAGTTCTCTGATACGCTGAACCTAATGGTTTGATTTTGATTACAATTCTTTTACTTTTAGTTGATATTTCCTGCCTCTTTCTAAAATCAGCAGTTTCTTAGTTTTTTTATGGGTAAAAACGAAGCTTAAATAATCTTACATATTAGGAATCAACAAAATAAGCCGATGATATATTGATTGATATTAAAATTTCGTTTCGAGAGTGTCGGTTACAATTGAGCCATGTCGTTCTACTCTTACAGTTTGTTACCACAAAGTGTTTGATATATTAGCACATAAACCCAAAATCTTAAAGAACAGGACGTTACCTGCGCTTATTAGGTGTTTCAATTACAAATAAGAGAATTTGAAGAATTATTGGAGTTTCGGTGAGATATTAGAAGTAAAGATTAAAACTACTAGACAATTCCTAGAATAGCTATCCCTCCCTCTTTACTCTAAACTGAATTCAATCACCAAACTACAGTCGATTTAATCTATCTAGTTATATTACAACACTAAGTCCTATTTTCTTTTTCAATGCTTTCTTTCTTTGTTTAGAAAATTATATTTAATGTATACCTACCTTCTAATTTTTCAATGACTTCATGTCTGTTCTGTTTACAGATGTAGAGGGTGTATTAATATCCACCATTCACTCCACTTTCAAAGGTTTTAACAGAAGAAAATCTAATTTAGAACTGACAGATTATAGGGGAAAAAACCCATAAAAATGAAGACAAAAATTCGATCTGGGTAAATGTCGTGAAAAAGGAAGCATAGAAAATTTTTGCAATTTTGCGATTAACTAAGTTCGCCTTTTATCTTGATGATAACGCTCTGGGGTCTGTATCTGATATAGACATTTGGTGGGAAATCATAAGTTTCAAAGGCGGTGTATTTGCATAAATGCTAATCTGGAACATATTAGGAACTGCAGTGAATCACTATTTTCTGTTTTTTTTTAAATTAGCTTCTTGTATGATTTATTATATTGAATCATGAATCGACACGCTACATCGTGTAAACTCACTAGATTTAGAAAAAAAATCACTAGTTTTAGAACAAAAATCATTATAAATCACTAGCTAGAAGAAAATCACTAGGGGTGGCAACCCTGGTTCAAGGTGCAAAATACGTTTGAAAATTAATGTTAAGAAGACTACGTCGCTAAGACTAGGAATAAGTGAAGGTGACGTTGGGTGACGAGAAGATCGATCAAGTTGACAGCTTCATTTACATAGATAATATTAGTAGTAAGGACGGTGGGTGCAGTGAATATGCTTAAAGCAGAATAGCCAAGGCCGAGGGTCTTTCATCACAGTTGAAAAATGTTTGTAAGAACAGGATAAGTCTGTGAGCCAACATTAGAAAATTGGAAGCTACAGTAATGACAGTACGACAGTAATGGCAGTATGGTTCTGAAGCGTGGGTGCTCCGAAAGACGGGGGAGGATTTGATAGATGTTTTCCAGAAAGATTGCATACGGCTTGTTTGGGTGCCCGACTGATTGACCGTCTCTCAAATAGTAAGCTCGGCGAAGAATGCGGTTCAATCCCGCTTTATAGGGCTATAGTGAGAGAAACGTTGAGATGGCTAGGACACGTTCTGAGGATGAAGTATAACAGATTGCCAAAGATAGTCCTTATTTGGCCAACCATCTAGGCCCAAACGAACAGCAGGACATCCCCGAATGAGGTAGGGGGATGTAAAGAGGAAGGCTTTGAGTAGGTTGCGACGGAGGAGGAGCGGCGTAGCTGTGTTGGCCTCAGGTGGCTTAGTACTGTAATGAGTTGATAGTAGTAGTAGCATAATCGATTGCTCAGAGACCCATTTGATCAAGTCCACAAAAAAAGATTAAAAAGGTGTATCAATTGGTGGCTTTGATTTTAAAACTCTAATTGACTGGAAAAAAAAAGAACAGAACTTTTGAGTGTTTCTTTATACGCTTAAGTACGTGGAATATTTTAGTGTATGATAATACGTATTTCATTTCTGGTATTGACGCTTATCTATAGGGATTTTCCCGGTGAATGTGGAGTTTAAGAGCTAATAAATTACCTTGATTCAAAATTTTGTAGAATTAATAAAATATATATTAGTTTTTTAGAAAAAAACCTTTTTAAGCCCTCCCCTCCCGTTGAAATTTTTTTTACCCCCTTCTCTAGTGTGCAGTTTCAGTAAAAGCCTTTGGACTTAAATATCAATTACTTTTTTTTCTGTCTATCGTTGTAATTACATTTTAATAATATTTTGCATTCTATAACGCCATTTGTACACCATATACAAGGAAGCTTACTTCTTTTCCCGCTAAAAGAATTTCATGTGAATTTCAAATATTTGGCATCGATGAGTATCGTTTTCATTGTTCTGATTAAAATTTATTTAAGATTTCCTGGTTAATTTCGGAAATTCCATCACAAACGATACACAACTTTAAAACAGAAAATAGGGCTCGGAATCTTTATGTAAGTTACATTTCTTTGTTTTTGGGGTGATTCAAGTTCAAATTCCCGATCACTTTAGTTGATGATGACTTTATACACACTATTTGATAATGATCAAATAGATAATGAAAAAACTGCTATTTTGATAATGATCACTAAAATAGATGAAAGCGACTACTAAAAAGAACCACACTAATTTATATGAAAATAATCAGTAAAAAGAACTTTCAGTAAATCTCAGTAAATCAGTAAAAAGATTAGGGGGCCCAAGAATTATGAGAAATTATGATCTCGCCGAAATTTCACCCTTTTGTGCAAAAAAGATGACAAACATCCTCAAAAGTGTTCACAATTCTGCCACTCCTTCGCAGTACCTTCTGAAATGCTAAATCTGACATTATTACGGCATATACGTGTTCTCTATCTTTTTTTATGAATTCCGGCTCAATTAACTAAAAGGCAACTAAATTTTTTCTTACTTTGTTTTCTAAGAACTAGCTAAATTTTAGCTATGGGCTAATAGCTACATTTCTGGTACATATCTGAAACCAGACTTTTAAAATATATACTTTCCAAATTGTGTTACTATTCTAAACTACTTAGAAAAATATGTTAAATCAAGTCGAGACTAATTACTGAAGCGATATTGGAGAATTGGGATTAAAGTCAACATAGAACTTTGAAAAATTATGACGTCTGCCGAAATTTCACTGCAAAACATACAAGAAAGAACACTGTGTTAGAAAAAAAATAAGAATAATTAGACAACGCAAAAACACAGCCAATCACTCAGAAAATAAATTTCATGTCATTATCCAGCTAATTATGTTATTACAATGTAGTGCAACCATTCTAAAGTTTTTTCAAAATTTCTAAGCCTATCCATTCATTTCTATACTATTTCTAACTACAATACTCGGAAAAATAAATATAAAACTTGCAAGCAAAGCTTTCACACAACGACTTACCAGCAGCCGAATTCGCTCCTAAAAGATAAATAGGTTTAGAGTTCGGTGGTATAAACGTTGTGAAAAAGCCAAGTCCAATGGGCACATCTGGCACTTTTTCTTAAAAAACGTTTAAGAGATTCTGGGTTAGACTCAAGAATCCACAGTTTTTAGCTTCAATGAAAAGCTGAATACATCTTAGAGTACCCAGGACACAAAAAATGAAATCTAATTCTCTAAGTTGACTAGGTGGAAACTTAAACAACCATACACGCCTTAAAAAATTAGAAAAAACCCGGGAACTCAATTTTGAAAGAAGAAATTTTATGCTTGACAGGCACCAAGTTTGAAAATAAGGAACTTGAGTAAAAGATCAGCAGAAAAAGAGAGAAAAAACATACATCATGGAGCTCTAGAAACCGTAACTTTTCGGATTACTATAGCAACAGGCAAACACTGCCATAAATATAAGCTATGGATTGATATGGATATTATTAAAATTATTCAAGTTTAAACGCTTCAAATTATTAGTTAAGCGATTTACCTATCTTTTTAGAAAGACAGGTCAGGCTATAATATTCTATTATATTTATCTCTTTAGTTGATTATTCATATATCAATACAAACCTTTATTTTCTTCTGACTCAAACAATATTACTTTTATTACTTAATTTTTACATATTCTCATTAGCCTATATTTTTCAATAGTCCTATTGGAGACTAAACGGTTATACCATTCTATTGGTTGTTACATTGCTCGAGGATCACATGTTGCTAAATTGGGCGTTACAATCATTTGGTTGGGCTTGTTTGTAAACAAGAAAAGTTTCTGTTTGTTTTCTTTTACGATTCGATATTGCAACAAAGGAGATATTTTACGCAACGAAAAATCCTTAATAATCGAATAACAACTAAAAGAAAAATAGCAGAAAATTCCGGTTTTCTGGTAGGAATAGACCTTAGATGGAGACCGGGGGCAAATATTTTTCATTTTGATGTCCTAGGTACTTTGATAAATGTGGAACTAGCCTAAATAAATATGCATCTTTTCTGTTTATTTACACCTATAATTAGTAAACTAGCGCGGATCCAGTTCTTTGGTTTAGAAAGGGGGGCGGGGGAGCGCATCCTTCTCCAGGAGGGTGGAATGTTAGATTATGAAACCAAAGAAAGCGATTCAAAACAATTGGTATTCCTGTTCAAAATTTCATATAATGGAATACAAACATAATATTACGGAGCATATTACAGGATTTGCAAGTAGCATTTATGCCTGTAAATGAAGTCTAACTTCCTGGTACCACTATCGCCAAACTAGTGATCACTTTTTAGTTACAACATGAATTCCGCGATTGACATGTAAAAGAGCCTGACTTGCCCATTCGCGTCTGTAGCGATGTTTTCAGTCTTCGCAGGGTTACAAAGCCCCATTCGAAAGACCCAACACTCATCGGGAGCGCGATGAGGGTATAAAGGAGCAAGTTATTTGACTCAAAGCAACCTGCTCCTCCACACCCGTATCTGTGCTAATCTAAGGGTCCTTTTAGTAGCTGGTACAGATAATCAAACCGACAATACTCAGTATAATACCTGTCATATACTGTCTTTAACTAGACTTAATTAACGATTAATGACTTCAATCAAAGTCTAATCATATAAAGTCTAATTACGTTAAAGGCTTTAACGACTCGGTCGAGCCACTCACACCGTTTTGAGATAGAAAAAGTGTTAGCAGAAAATGTTTTAGCCTATCTTCTAAGAGTCTACTTTTCAGACTATTGACGATTGAATCAAAATCATCGTGTAAAAGAAGGGCGTCAATAATACTCTTAAGGAGAAGAGTAGGATGCATAATTTCTGTGCAACTGTCTTGGGGAAATCCTTAGAACTTCGACATGATATGGTCTGAAAGCTTAGTCACTTTTCGAGCGTCACACCGAACTCCTTATCGCACTTTCCAGATTGTTTCTCTAGAGCACTAAGAAGATCAGCAATATCTGTGTGCCGTATCGAGATCCAAAATCCTCTTCTGAAACGCTCTACTGAAAGGCGATGTAATAGAAAAATGTGCAGGAGACATTCCGGTTATACATAAAATCTGTAATTTGTACCAGAGTAAGCAGAGTGAAAGAGAGACTCAAAGCAGGATTAAAGTAGGATCGTGAGGCATTTCTCGTTACTTTTTTAATCTCAGATTCTGCTCTACAATTAGTCGATGCCATCACTGCACAACCATCATCGCCAACTCATGTAGAGTAGAGTAGACTCAGACCCAATTTCTTTAATAGGCGTGTAAGTGACAGACTTGCCACTTTTACGCCAACAATTAGTCCTGTAAATTGTCCAGAATCTACAAAATTGTGTGCTATTGGTAGAGTTTTCGAACGTAGTGATGGTTGTCTACAAATTCAACAAAATCCTTGTCTCCAGTTCTAAAATCTATAGCAAAAAGGTAAGCTAAGAAATGAATAAAGAGACTCATTCTGTGTTTCATTACAAATGAAGAAGTTACCTGTAGTGCTTAGCTTTAATTCCCTCCAAAATTACTACAGTAATTTATTTTCATAACAATCTATCAAATTGTTCTGGGTTATTTTACTTATATACTGAGCTTAAATGTCCGCTATTTTCAAATGTTCCTTCAGCCCATCGTCGACGCTGTTCACAAAATAACGTCAGTTCTCGGGAGCTTCCAGCGTTTGACAGGGCAGTGTCGTCAGCTTAAACGTCACCATCTTGACTGGGATCTCTGATTGGTAAAGCTTGCTCTCCCAGTTATATGATATACTCTACTATTGACTTTGACCGGTCTATTTTTTTACTCGCCTATTTTAAACAATGTTCATGTACTCGGTTATGCTCATTTAAAATGAAATGAAAATATGACAAAACTTTTAATTAAGACAACGAGCCAAGAAAACCAAAAACACACCAATGGAACTCACACATGATAAACTATAGTTGTTCTGCAAAACGAAGCCGAGCATGGCAATCACACAAGCACAAGGCGATGAAACTGCTGTATTATGTTGTGATGGCCGTGGTTATCTCTTGATGTAACCACGATTGATACAGTAATTTCCCTGCCATAAGTATATATGGAGTAACGTATATAAACCCATAAGTATATATGGAGTAACGTATATAAACCGATGCATTTCAAGTAGAAATTGAAAGGCAGTGGGATCTAAGAAATTATTTACGGCTTTGCGCAATTTCACAAGGCTTATTAAAGACCTTAATAAAGAACTTCTTAGCTTTAACTGCGGTGCAATGGTATTTTGAATCCTCGCTGGAAGGTCAACAGCTGTGCGAATTAATTTTGCAAACTTATAAAAGACAAACCAATTAAACAAAAAATTATTGTTTGCATATACAAGTAGAGCTATTAAGACTTAAAACAGCAAAAAATTACTAGCTACTATAGATGCAGATGTATCGAATCCTTAGTTGAATTAAGAAAGCGTCAGAGGATTTTACCACGGGGGAAACCAAACAATGTGCTTCTTATGCCAATTTTTTTTCGAGTTTTTTTTTTTTTTTTTTTTTTTTTTAGGACCTGTCTTTGAGACCGATCTGGGGGAATTCCCCCACTCTCATACAAGTGTCCACCTTAACAGTATAACCTTCAGAAAAGCTCGAGAAACAAGTTTTTTCTGCATTTTATAGAAAAGAGCCTCGTATATAAGAAACCTTCTAGTTTTTTAGAGTTTTCGAGTCTTCTAGAAAAATTTGTATATGGGAAACACGTTTATTTATATACAACAGACCACAGAAGTAAAAAAAAACTTAAAAGCCTGGCTACCTCAGTGGAAAGATGGTAAGACTCCCAACATTGGGATAACAGATCAGAGCCAGGTATAGGGACTTTTTACGTCAATAAAAAGTAAAATGTTGAAAATACAGTCCTCTTTGAATAAAGGTTGCATTTGTGAGTAAACGTCGATATTAAACTACTTTACGTGCGCAGATGGATGAACAATTCGAGCAAAAGGGAGAAAGGATTTTTTTTCGTCTTGAACGAGTATTTCCAGTTATAATTTTGGTAAGTCCACCCTGTTTCGCAAAGCGGCTCGGTATCGAGCGGAAACTTCCATGGACATTTTTTGAGGGAGAGGGGGTAGGTTGCAATGCAACTTGGGCATTTTTTTTATTTAATGCTCACAAAAGCGCATACACTGTTTCTTCTCTTTCTTATGCATGTCGTCCGATAGGCTCCGGTGCTAGCATATATTTAAATTCAGACAATGTCTGTACAGGAAATGCCAAGGTAAACATTTCAAATGAAAATTTACTGCAAAAAAAAAGAAGAACAGAGATGAGCTTACAGGCTGATCTCGAAGCTGGGTTGCGGCTCCAAGAGATACATTCAAATGGTCCGGCTCTAAATTGTCCTTGTAAGCACTGGTTGCTTCTCGCTTTGGGCTTTCCATGGTGGCTCTTGATTTTGCTAAAGTCGCGAATCCATCAGTAGTTTCTCCTGTTGAGGCTGGAATTCCATTTATATTTTTCAGTTGTGACGTTGATGGAGACACAAGATCTGAAACAGCCAGAAAAACATATATCCTGGGTTCACAAAACTTCACCCCCCCCCCCAATATCAAGAACTTGACGGTTTCACATATATCTTTGCTTTTATTATATAGTCCACGTGTTTCGGGGTGGAACAACACCAAATTCCCAATAGTGGATATAGATTTTATGGGTTCCAGATTTCTATCTTCTCGTATTCCGTTATAGCTTACTTTGAACTTTGACTTTATTCAATATAAACGCACAAATAAAACACAACTCCAGGGATTGATCAATGATCCCTAGGGCCTAAATGTAGTCCCTGGAGAACTCGAATATTCATATAAATACTATCACTAATTATTGAAAAACAACAAATTGACAAACAAATAAACTTTGAAAAAAAAGACTGATCAATGATCTCTAGGGCGTAAATGTAATCCCTGGAGAACTCGAATATTCATACAAATACTATCACTTTTTATTGACAAGCAACAAATTGACAAACAAACAAACTTTGAAAAAAAAAAATATCTTTGCGGGTGACAAATATCCGAGATAAGAGAAAAATGTGTAGATGACGACGTTGGATAAGCATGATAATATGACGATAAATGAAAAAGGACAAGTTGTGTTAGTCCTGGGGGTGCTAGATTATTCAAGTATTTATACATGAAAACAGCAGTTTGGAGCTGACAAATTTGTCTCACTGTTAGCAACTGAGATTTAAGAAAAACTTCTTTAGTATTAAGTTTATTGAAACAAATCGACTTTACAGCTCTATTTTGTAAGATTTGAATTCTCTTTAAATTATAACAAAAACGTAACAACTATAATGCATATAAGGATAAACAAGAGTAAAATAAAGGGTTCGCAAAACTTTTTGCGGAAGGAAATTTTTAAGTCTGTGCAAAATTCCAGCTCCTCTTGCGATTTTTATAGACAATGAATTTACATGTTCTTTCCATGACAATAATTCATCAATGATTACACCTAAATATTTAAATTTTGAAACCCTATATATTAAATGTCCATCAGCTGTTAAAGATAGTTCAGTGTTTACCTTTTTAATAGTAGAAAAAATCATGTAATTTGTTTTTTTAATATTAATCAATAAACGGTTACTCCTCGTATATTTTATTAGATCATTCAACGCGCTCTCCATGGTCTTAAAAAGGGTTTCAACACTTAAAGCTCGGAATAATAAAACTGTATCATCTGCGAATGATATTGTCAAACAATCTTTCATAAAATTTCCTATATCAGCGGTATAAATGAGGTAAAGGAGTGGCCCTAAAATCGACCCCTGTGGAATTCCGCAAGTTATTAGGTGGTCTCGTGATCTTTTTGGTCCAACTATAACGACCTGTGACGTATCTGATAGATAACACTCAATCCAACTAAAAATCCACGGTGAAAATTATTTTTCTTCAACTTTCTAACTAAAAGATTATGATTTACTGTATCAAATGCTTTCGACAGGTCAATAAATAAAGCTAAGGTATTAAAACCCGTATCTAGAAAATCTTTCACTTTACAAATAAAATGGGTAATCGCGTGATCCGTCGAATGCCCATTCCGAAATCCATATTGGCTAGGTAGTATTATTTCATTTTCTTCCGCAAGTTTACTTATTTTATCATGCATTATTTTTTTCAAAAATCTTCGAAATAACTGGTAAAATTGAAATAGGGCGGTAATTATTTATCTCTTCCTTATTTCCATACTTATATAAAGGTATAATACGGCTTTTCTTTAGACCTTTTGGAACAATTCCCTTTTGAAAAGAGTAATTGATTAAAAAAATCAAAATATGAGATATCACCGGCAAAACATGTTTTAGAACCCGTTTCGGCATGTGATCAATTCCAGCTTACACAAAGAAACAACATTTTTTAGGGTATTTTTATAGTAATTGTTATTTTCAAACTAACAGCATGCAGTTTTTTTTTTAGCACTCTTGGGTCAACAGTAAGGACAATATTTATTTCAAACTCTAGGGAATGGATTCTTTTCCAGAGCAAAACAATTAACAATGGATTTGGTTTAAGGTTGAGTGCAAACCAATAAGAGAAAGAAGAAAAGGTTGATTTTTTTCTATAAGCCCGTTTCTCTTCTTTTTTTTTTACAGCCTTTATTTGAATAAATAAAGAGTTTATTTCTCTTAGAAATAAAGAATCAGATATTTTTATTTTCCCCTCCTTAGGTCAAATAATAAAGAAATTTAAATTCAGTTGTAACACACTTACTTTTTCAATAATATTAAAATTTTACTAAAGCAGAGTTAAATATAAACAGAATTGTTAAATACCAATTGATTTAGCACTGAATTCTTTTTTTTGTTAGGTGGCGTTTTTCAAATACAATTTTTAAGCACTATTATCACAATCGTAAAATTTTTCACATTGAATAAGTTTTCCAAAACTGATATAAGCCAAAAACACACTCTCAGGGTATGGAGGGGGGATTATCCTTACCCAAGATTGGTTTAAAAAAAAGTCACCCTCTGGATTATAAAGTATAGGCCAATATAATATATTGGTCTATATACTATTCATTAGTTGGCCTAGCAGAGAGCACCAACGAGGTGCAATTTTCTCTTATAAGAACTGGATTGTAGCTAAATTTGAACATTTATCGTTTAATGATGAGTAAGGTGCAAGTGAGGTGCAACTTGTCCTCAATTCGTTATTCCTCAAGTTCCTTGTCTCAGATTCCTTGGAAACTCTCTTTGCGATCAAGCAACAATTTTCCAACGGAAAGCTGTGATATACGCAGAAGACTAATTGAAATCCGGATAAGGTAAGACCTGTCACAGACCGTGGCCAGTATAATAGGTGTGGTCTCGCAAAACTTTATCCGGCCTTTTGTGATCATACTATGTTTTTTGTGTCGTGGATTTTTCATTTGTATTAAAACTACGCTCTTATTGGAATAGAAAAATATTCGCTCAGTTTGATGCTATTGATTTTACCCCTGTTTTGAACAATCGTAAGCGTAAACTTACCCCTGATGCCTGCCTACGCCTGGACCTGAATCATCGGCTTATCCGGTTGTTTAATGTTATATAACATAGTTTAATTTTGTTGTAATATTTGTTTAGGCATTGTCACATCATTACTGGAAATAGATGTGTGCAGACAATGGTCTAGGTATGAAAAACTAGCTTGGAATGCATAACAACACCAGTTAAGGCTCTTCAATACCTTGAAGAATCACCCTATCTTGCCCATTACAAGCTTTCTCAGTATGTGTGGACAAACTATTCAGAATTGATGGGGCAGTCTCGCCATAACTTGTATAGCTTTGATAAAAGATCCGAATAAGCGACAGAAAACTAGAAGTCGACACCTAATTCCCTGGAAATTTTAGAAAAACCATTTAACTTCTCCCGTTTTATGCCAGAGATAGAGATATTCAATTTGATGAAACTTAAATCACTAGAAAGCTAAAAATTTTCTAAGCCAAGCCTACAAACTACTTTTATTTGTCAAAAATTACATTTCATCTCAATGTTATCCTTTATTACCTACAAAAGGCACTAGAAATAGCAATTTACTTTCAAATGAGGCCTTAAACTCCTCTCTATGATGTCTCAGTGCCCCACTAGCGGCGATAGAAAAAAAAGAAAGAAAATAAAAATCATTGGTTCCCATGCAAAAAATCGATTTCTCTTCATGCTCAAGATAGGACGGGGAGGAGAGCAATCCTCCTGTATGAAATTTTTGGCATAAATTTTCCAATGGTCTAGTTTTCATTTCTATTTGACACCATTTTTGAGTTTTAGGCTATATTTTGAAATACCCGTAAGTTTGTTTTCACAATGAACTTTAACCATTAAGATTAATAGAAATGATAGTTACCATTTCTGAATCAGATTCAAAAGAGAAATTCTTGACATGACAGTTTTTTTTTCAAATCACGTTTTTAAATTTCCAGTTACTATTGACTGGACTTCGTTCTTTACTAGGTTGCGTCACCTACCGCAAACTTGATTATGCTGTACAGTCATACCGGCCTAAAACAGCACACGAAATTTTTTAGAAAATGTACACCTTTGACCATTCGTAAATACACCATATGGTTATGGGCATACCGATAGGGCTAGAGCATTTGAATTAAAGCTGTTGGCCAAAACAACAAGACTGGGGATGAGTTACCTAATTGCTGAAGTCTTTCACTGATGTCTTTTTCTGGAGCAGTTTCTTCACCAAAATCGATGAGATTCACGTCTGATGAAGGTTTAGTCGCTGGCTTCTGTGATTCAAGTGGATTACCAACAACAGCAGCCCTCTTCTTATCATACCTTCCAAATCTGGAATGAATGAACCATCAAACTCAAATTCAGCACTGGAGGGCATAAACAAAGATTCTAAATAAATAACTGAAGACATAATAACTTATTTACCAAAATATTAACAAAAATAAGTAGGGTATTGGTATGGAAATTTGTTTACATCACAAATACCTTGGAAAAAACAACAGTAATAAATGAAATAAATTACGAAAATATTAGCCTGTTGTTATTTACCCATCTAGAAGAATGACCCAATTCATATTTCAATCGGAACTTTGTCCTATTACTTTAGTTACTCATTCGCATGCTGACCAATGGTCTGCCTAGCGCAAGATCTTCTGATTCACTGCCTTCGACCGGGAGTGTCTGGTTCCTTGGTCGGGTGAAAGTCATCCGACGCTTCCCTTGTTTTACCCTGGATTTCTCCAGCTACCCATTCGGAGCTGGGATAATTCTGGCTGAGGAGTCACACCACTGACCCCCGTTCCAAACCAAATAACCAGCGATATCAGTACTCAAACCCCGTCCTCACGCACAAAGGATTTCAAATCTAGCACGCAAACCACTCGGCTAGGAAGGCTCTAATAGGACTCGGCTGTGTCTTATTGGTATTCTATAATTTTCGGTATAAATGCAAAACAAAATCTGGCAACTAATGAAGGTAAATAGAAGAATATTTTAGTCTTAAATAAAAAAAAATTACAGAAGAGATGAATATAGGGAGGAACAACACCACTTTAAATAAAGAAAAAAAAATCAAGGAAAACATTATTTTTGTTTAGTTTTTTCTTTAAAAGCTATTTAACTACACGAATAAACACTCTCAGACTTCTATTCTAAATTTTCACAAAATTTATCAGGTCATCATTTCAACACAGAGCAGTTAAAATTGATTAAAATGGCTAACAGGCATTACCAAGCGAGTATTTTTGAGAGTTGTACACTCTTCGTCACTTCCACTCATCCCCGAAGACTTAATTAATCATAACTGAAATATTTTCTGTATTAGACTCTCAAAACCCAAGAAGACCAAGCCCGATACATTTTAAGCGCCAAAGCTATTGTCATTTGGTTTTGTGCATTCACAAGGATGGTCCCTAAAAAGAAGGATTAATACAAACAAATTCAAAACAAAATTTTGTTTTTAATCAATTAAATTTAGTTCGAAAATCAAATCTACCAAGCTCTCAATATTAGAAAACATAAGTAAACCCCAACCAATTATAGAAATTCTTCCTGCTGGATAGGTCATGAATTTTGCTAATATATTTTCTCCATTATTAACTGAACTGACTTAGTTAAAGTAGAATTTGAGAAGCTCTAGAGCCGCGCTTAAAGCTCGTATATTAAGATCGATCTTTAAGTTTAAAGACCGATCCTTAAGCGTAGACACGCTTAAAGATCGTACGTTCTGGAACAAAAACCATTTGCTAGGCCGTTCTCAAAGGGAGGACCAACAGATCAGGAGGACCAAAGTGTGGTTAAGCATATATCGTCCTTCTGATCTTCCCTTTGAGAACAGCTTAACAAGCGGCTTTTGACAATTCTCTCAGAAGTGTGAAAGTGTCACATTCGATCTTTAGGCAAGACTGCGACAATATTGGGTTTTCACGTTACCATTTCACTTTTTCAAAGCGAATCTATCCCAATCCCGATTTCTTTAATATTGAAACGGCACTATTTTATTTCATTAAAAAGTTAATTTTCTCGCTAATTTCATAGCAAAAAAAAAAAAAAATATATAGGCTGTCTCTGCCCCTGCACAAGTCATCATCTGCGCAGCTATAAATGGTAAATACAGAAAAAAGGAATAATAACACGGGAAAAAACAAATAAATAATAAAAAATACTGAAAAATAATAAACACTCAAAATAATAAATATTAAGACAAAAAATTTAAAGGAATGAAATTAAGGATGATGAACAGTAAAAAAAAACAAAAAAAAAACAGATATTGAAAATTGCAAACAGAAAAAATTATACATAGTAGTACTATAACGATTGCTATATTGAGACTTTAAAGTGATAACATCTGGTTTGAATTCAATTTTTGCGAACAAAGTCTTTAATTCAGTAAGATTTTCGGGCATGCATTTTGCATTACTGGCTATGAGCCTAATTCTGTATTTACTGAATATAATTTATTTCTCACTCGAATGACCGCCAACAGAGTTTGATTTAAGGATAACAAGTTACATTTTGACTGGGTTTGAACGGAACCTATGATCAAAAATTTAATATTTAGTCCAGTTCTGAGACTTCTGAGCAGACTCACTCACGATACAAAAATACAAGCCAAAAAAACTCCTAAATAGTGAATTAAATATACAAACTCGAATGGTTTCACATAGCAAAGATTAGGAAAATCTTATGGACATGTGTAAGATGTTGGTCTCAGCCACAAAACAAAATATTCCAATCACTAAATTTGTAACATTTATAGGTTCCATGTAAGGACCTTCCATAGATGAAACGGTTTTTGCTACTTTAGTATCTAAACGCATGTCGCTCTTCAATTAACCTTCAGGATAAGTAGCAACCTGCTCAAGTTGCACACTCCAGATCCTCCTATTTCTTCCCCCCCCCAAAGACTAAATCCCAGCTGAGCTTAAAGCCTTTGTTGATAAATTGTGTTCAGACCATGACGGTGACACAACATAATCGTAATGACCTAAAACCAAATGAAAACTGTGGTCCGTTCAAAGCAAACTTCAAGCCAGATATTGGAGAGTGCAAAGGAATCTGAGCGATTGCTTGATATTTCACTAAAGGAGTCAGCCTTTGAGGCAACGGCTAAGCGAATAACAGACGACCTTGATGAATCTTTCCAGAAATTAATTAAAACAAAAAACTTTCGGAAAAAGAAGTTTTTCAAAGAAAAGTAAAGAGCCATATGAAACTTAAGACCAGCAGAAATAAGTTCCTAGAATAATTCAAACTAAAAACAACCAGAAATTATTATTAAGGAATAGATAAAACCCAAAACGAACAGTACTTAAATAAACAATCATAGCAAACAAACATGCGACAAGTACTAATATAAATGAATGAATAAATCTTAAAACGATTAAAACTAAATTGAATATACAAATCAAGTCTAAAAAGAACAAAAATTATTACAAACAAGAGTTTGGCTACTGTCACCTTCCCTAACTGTAAAAGTCTAAAGCCTACTGCGTCATATACTCTTTACTGAAAACTGTGTGTGTCTTGAACAGTCCTTGGAAAGAACTAAGAAAATTAAAATGAATATTTGATATATAATGGTATTAATTGCTGAAAGCTCGGCAGTTCAAGATTTTATTTCACTGCAATCTTTATTCTCAATGTTGCAAGTACAAAAGAAACCATGCAATATAATTCATTTTCAGTAAAGCGCAAATGACGCAGTAGGCTTCAGGCTTTTGCAGTTAGGAAGGGGGCGGTAGCTAAACTCTAGTTTGATGTGATTTTACTCCCATCTTATCCCCTTCAAGATTTATTTATTCAATTATTTTAGTACCTGTTGTATGTTTGTTTGCTATGATTGTCTATTTAATTTCTGGTCGTTTTGAGTTTCATTTATTCTTTGATAGTAATTTCTGGTCGTTTGGAGCTTGAGTTATTATAGAAATTTATTTTTGCTTGTCTTAAGTTTATTATGGCTCTTTACTTTTCTTTTAAAAACTTCTTCTTCGGAAAGTGTTTTTTTTTCAATTAATTTCTGTTCATTTTTGATTGCCAAAGATTCAAGTTTTTTAACATTCGCCATTTCAACCTCAAACTTCCATCAAAGTATCAAAACATCAAAGTGATGTTTTTTTCTACATAAAGTTTTAAGTTCAACATCCCCCTCAAAATTCCCTGAAAGTAGCCACAAATAGATGCAGTAGCAGTTGCAAGCAGTCACAGTTGCAGCCACAACCACTCTCATTTGCAGCCGCAATAGTAGCAGTAGTTGTGGTGGCCCTGATAGTTTCAAGTTAATACCCTCACCTGTTCCTAGGATATTGCATATACGCACTTTTGATAACTTGGATACATATATTTTCTTTTAATTTAGCTAAAACATACTCCTCAACATTTCCCGAAATTTTGCCTCGGCACCCTTAGTTTTTTTTAGCATATCCAAGATCAAACATTCCTGCCTTTCTTACTGATAAATTTTGCAGGTAAAAAATGGACAAACTTCATAATTTACATTCCTTGCCCTGGGGGCTGTGGGGGGCATTGCATACCCGGAGGAATAGTTACTAGACCTTTTGACTGTTTTGAACAAAATCAATTTTTCACAATGTTTATCAGTGATGAAGGGA
>JAQQPU010000054.1:66507-77640 GCA_029168905.1 Artemia sp. Kazakhstan ARC1039 | reverse complement strand
AGGTATAGTTATTTGAGCTTTTGACAATTTTAAACAAGATATCTATTTCATAATTTTGATGAAATATTTTTGGAGGGATTGCAACTAAAAAAGTATGGGAGGGGCTGGCAGCCCTCCAACCACTTTTCAACACACCCCTCAACATGCCCTGAAAGTTTCATCTCAATAGCCTCAGCCGTTCGTAAAATATTGCAGATCCTCCTTTTTGATACACTTGATGCACATAGTGCCAATTGTTTTAGCATAACATACCGCTTAAGATTCTCCAAGGCTTCGCCTTAATGTCCTTAGCCTTTTCGAAATCCAGAATCAAATATTTCCCCTTTTCCTAATGATAAATTCTGCATGCAAATAATGGACAAATTGCATAATTTACAATCCTTACCCCAGGGCTATGGGTCATCGTAATCCTGGAAGTTTAGCTATTAGACCTTATGACTAGTTTGAGCAAAATGACAATTCCAAAATTTCAAACAGTGTGGAGCAGAAAGGGGAACTTAAAAGGAGTAGAGCGGAGGGGGGGGGGACTGGTAACCTTAAAATCTCTCTTCAACATTTCCTCAACATGCCTTGAAATTTTCTACTTAATATCCTTAGTCGTTTCTTTAGATATTATTGATATTCCCTTTTTCACAAGCGGTAAGCATATAGTGTTTTGATGGTGTTCGGCATCGCTCTCAACACAGCCTTATAGTTTGACCTTAATACCCTAAGTCTTTTTGGAGACTAAAGATCAAAAATTTCCTCTTTTCCAATAAAAGTCCTTATATGTTAACAATGGGCAAAATGCATCACTTATAGTCCTTGCTGGAAACTGGGGGGAGTTGTGTCAACCCCGGAGGCATAGTTATTTGACCTTTGAACTATTTTTAGTAAAATGGCCATCTGAAATTTCGGTCTGATCCATTGGGGAAAATAAACGAAAACGGGGGGCTGGTTGCTCTTTGATCCCTTTTGATTCTTAAAAAAGGTACTAGAACCTTCGATTTCCAATCAAAGTTTAAACG
The DNA here is from genome assembly GCA_029168905.1 of Artemia sp. Kazakhstan ARC1039. NCBI lineage: Eukaryota > Metazoa > Arthropoda > Branchiopoda > Anostraca > Artemiidae > Artemia > Artemia sp. Kazakhstan ARC1039. Next base: position 76,633 of record JAQQPU010000054.1, on the reverse strand, counting down.
ACCACCCCTTCCATAAAAACCATACATTTTAACAACAAGCAGCTTGCATAACTTACAGCCCCTACCAAGGGTATTGGGGAGGGAAGTTCAACCTTAGAAGCATAGTTACTTAGCCTTTGGACTATTTTCAACAAAATGGCTATCTCAAAATTTTGGTCAGATGCATTTTGGGGAAAAGGGCGTGGGCGGCGGGCTTGTTGCCCTTCGATCACTGTGGACTCTTAAAGGAGCTTTTCACTCTTAGAAACGGCTCTAGAACTTGGTAATTCCAATCGAATGAGTCCCTTCCAAAGTTTATACGACCCTCCCCTCAATATGAAGTACCTCTGGAAAAAAATAAATCATTGAAGCCTTAAGACTCTTTACTATACGCAACGTTACAGCGTTGCCTCTGACTACTAATCCCTAAATGTACCAAAACGGCCTGGTATTGCGAGAAACGCACATCCATAGTATATTTCCACACACTCAGCGAATAATAAACGTTCTTTAGAGATTCTGATCTACTGAGTCACCTTCTCAGTACGGGCCCTCCCCAGGCCACTCAGCGCGTCCCCTTGTGGCAGATAGGGGAACGTCCTACAGATATGTAGGGTGCCTCCATAAAGGGAGGCGCGGACCAAGGGGGGACCTAGCCCCTGGGGGTCCATAATTGAAACTGGGGTACCCTCACCCGGGAGTCATAAATACAGGCGGAGGAGGAAGAAGGCCCCTCTGATGCACACTGAGCAGGGCCCACCGGCGTGTGGACACGTCCCGCTAGTTGCAAACCTTCTTCCAGCAATGGGTTAAATTGTATGGTACTGCAGGATACCATCGTGGGAGGATCCTCTCCAGGAGGACAACTGCGAAAGGGCGGAAGATCCAGACTTGGGCAACGGCCTCTGCAAGTTGACGGAGAGGAGTGGCTTGCCGCCGTCAATGAATCAGCCAAGAAACCATATCTTTTCAAAATATGAACACAGGCTCAAAAGATCGAAGTAGAAGTGCTACCGCATCTGGGGAAACCGACGACCCTTGTGATTTGATGATGATAAGGAATGAGAATGATGATGAATTTGCTACCGCGTACGGGGAAGCCGACGACCATCATAGGCCTAGGACGACTCCCAGACGGGATGAGATTTTAATATCGGCGAAAAACACTCTCAATATTGGTACACTAAATACCCGGACTTTAGCTAAACCTGACAAAATGGATCTGGTGTTGAAAGAGATTGATAGATACAAGTGGGATATAGTCGGGTTGTCTGAGATGCACCTTCCTCGAATCGGAGAAGAAAACATCCTTGGAACCACTTTCCTACTGTCGGGACGTCCTGATGGTGTCCATCGGCAGGGTGTCGGCTTCATCCTCTCTCCGGCCGCCAAAAGGTCACTAATGACCTTCACTCCTGTATCGGAGAGCGACCATCCCCCTGAAAGGGCCCATCAAAAATCTCTCAGTCGTCCAGATATATGCCCCGGATTCAGCCCGCAGTGAGGAGGAGTGCGACCAATTCTACTTTCAGCTACAAAGCGTCACTGACCAGATTCCCAAAAATGATATACTTATCGTGTTGGGTGACTTTAATGTGATAGTTAGCAGTTCCCATGCTGGTCGAAAAGATGTCATGGGCCCACACGGACATGGCCGTCTTAATGCAAGGGGGGAACGGCTTATTGACTTCTGCAGGGAGAATAAACTCTACATCACTAATACCGCTTTTAAGCACAGACACCGCCGAAAAGTAACATGGAGATCCCCTGATGGAGTCACCAAAAATATGATCGACTACATCCTGATATCCAAACGTTGGAAGTCATCTCTAATGGACACTGTCTCACTACCCTGTGGAGATTTTGACTCGGACCACACACTCCTGATGTCAAAAATCAAGTTGAGGTTAAAACGTCTCCCAAAAACCACAAAAATCCCAAGATTCCGAATAGAACTCCTCCGAGACCCCACCAAAAAAGCCACGTATAACTCTAGCCTGTCTACAAAATTCCGTGACATCTTGAGTAAATCCAATCCACTCGCAACTCCCGAAGAGATTGATCGCTTGGCTGAACATGCCACCTCTGCAATCCTCGAGACTGCAAGCGACATCCTTGGTAGAAAAGCCAAAGTTGAAAAGCCTTGGATCTCTGAAGAAATATTTCGATTATGCGATCAGAAACGCCTACATAACAACAAATCTGACCGAAGCAGCAGAGACACCTACAAACATCTCAAACGGAAAGTTGAGCGTGAAACGAGGAAGGGATTCCGCAGGCATATCGCCGAAAAGTGCAAGGACTGTGAAACCCAGTTCAAGACAGGCAACAGCCACAAGCTCTTCAAAACAGTCAGCGAGCTATCCTCCAAAAAAGATCCCTTAACTTCCGCAATCCTAGAAAAACAGGGGAACGACATTAGTGATGCCAAGATGAAGCTCGAACGGTGGAAGAAATACTTTGAGGAGAAACTGAACCCTCAAGTAATGACCGACCCAAATGTCCTAAATTCCTTCCCAATCATAGACCGAGACCCCCCTCCACCTCCGCTTAGAAGCGAGACCAAAACGGCTATAGAATCCCTAAAGCGAGGCAAAGCTCCGGGGCCAGACGGTGTCACTGCTGAACTGATAAATGTTGGTCCAGAAGACGTTGTCGACCTATACCACAGTCTTATATCAGCCACCTGGTCTACTGGACACGTCCCGCAGCAGTGGGGCAAGGCAGCAATAGTCCCAATACACAAAAAAGACTCGAAGAAAGAATATGACAACTACCGGCCCATCAACCTCACAAGCCACCAAACCAGAATCCTGACCAAGATCCTGCTTCGCAGAATTCAAGCAATCACCACCTCTGTTCTTGGCGAGTATCAAGCGGGCTTTCGATCGGGAAGATCAACTATTAACCGAATCTCTACTGTTCGTCAGCTGATGGAACGCTTCATCGAGTTTAACAGAGACCTCTATCAGCTCTTTATTGACTTCCGACAGGCCTTTGACCTAATATGGAGGAAAGGCTTGTGGCATATTCTAAGACAATACGGTGTCCCAGATGAAATATTCAGAATCACTGAGGACATGTACAACTAATTTAAAAGTCAAATACTGACCACTGATGGGCTCTCTGGCGAATTCCCAACAACTTTCGGGGTCTTGCAAGGATGCATCCTCTCGTCGCACTTGTTTAACCTGTTTCTGCATGCCATCCTCTCCCTGATACCCGTCGAATATGGAGTCAGAATAGGAGGAATCTTAATTGACAAACTAGTATATGCGGATGATATCGTCCAGATGTCCACTACCGCCCAAGAACTCCAGAGACAGGCTGACTGTATCTCCCAAGCAACAAAGCCGTTTGGTATGCAGATTAACGCAAACAAGACCAAAATCATGGTCACATCACGACAGGAGATAACAAACCCCCCCTCGATAGTAATAGACGGTGAACAAGTGGAAAAAGTCAATCAATTCCTTTACCTCGGCAGTCTCTGAACAGCTGACAACTGCCACACTGTCGACATTAAACGCCGCCTCGGTCTTGCTAGCTCTAGCTTCAAAAGACTATCAAAAATCTGGAAATCTAACCACCTTTCGAGCCATCTGAAAGTGCATCTATTCAATAGTCTGATCATACCCATTGCTCTATATGGGTGTGAAACCTGGACATTAAAAGATGAAAACGAGCGCAACCTCCTTGCGTTCGAAATGAGATGTCTGCGCCGGATAGCCAAGATCAAATATACTGACCATATCACAAACGAAGAAGTCCGAAGAAGGATGAAGTCGCAAGACACTATCCGGAACAAAATTCGAAAACAGCACCTGCGCTGGTTCGGCCACGTAAAACGAATGAATCCCGAACGCCTACCCAAGATCGCGCTTGAAGCGACAACTGAAGGACTTAGACCACGGGGAAGACCGCGCAAAAGGTGGATCGAAAACTTTGACCGACAACGCATTGCCCAACTATCCCGAACCGCACTTGACAGAACAGCATATCGAGCCCTAGTTCATCAGATTTCTTTGAAAGGAGTGGCCCCAAGACGTCCCATGAGGATGGATGGGACTTAAGTAAGTAAGTAAGTTTAGAGATTCAGTGAAAACTGGACACGAACGCCTTCAAATTAAAAATTTTTTATTTTTACCACGACGCTGCTTTAACTGCGACACGATTGGTCACCTCCCCACCAACTTTAATAAACTATGTTATTAGTGTATAATATACTCATACACCAACGATAATACACTATGCTCCAAATATAGTGCTACTGCTAGTCAACTACGGATTCCCCGTATCTAAGGAATGCTTTCTGTGTTGATCACAAAGCTACGGGTCACACATGCTATAGCGTAAAGTACAGGGAAAATCGCAAATCCCTAAATCCACGACTTCAACAATTAATCTTTACTCACGGAATATAAATGACTCATTTGTTAATAAAATCCCAGTATTGGATGTAAGTTAAATTCAAGAAAATTTTGTTACCAAACACCGCCTGAATATATTGTCACTTTATGATACGACATTTTACTCTCTGCCTGCTAGGCAGCGCAGCAACAAAGGCAGATCCTAAGGTTGACTTGTACCGTTGGAAAAAAATCTTCTTAAAGCTCAAGCCTCTTCGAAACAAATGATGCATTATTTAGCTGTGGGATTCTCGTATGTTTTTAAATATTTATCTACTCTTTCATTATAATCATGATCAATCAGAACGTTTACTTGCATTATCATGTGATGAACTAGGATCTCGAACAGATAATATACAGCGACTGGCTTCTCCCTGCATGATAGCCGGTGATTTTACTTGCACTTTTTTGGAGCCCAATTCTCAAGCTTCCCAGCGTGCAGCAGGTCAAGGGTTTATTTGGTGGTTTTTGGCTTTACTAGACAAGATTTATGATTCTATGTATATCCACACATTTTCTAAGCCTCTAACATGCACTGCGTTGTATTATCTCTGAATCTGAAAGCTGCTGTACCAAATGTTTTGGCTGATTATCAGTGACCAAATCATCTAGCGATAAGTTCAATTCTAGTGCGCTTTTCGGGTTATCAAAACATTCCATATGTTTTCTTAGCACCTCAAATTCGTCGTGATTGGTCAAAATTTACCAGCCCTGTTCACTAAATCGGTTGACTTTATTCTAAATAAAATCCGCGTGCCATTTCATTTCCTTGAGAATTCCCTCCGGTTGCCTAGAAACGATATTCAGACTTGTTTAAATGTTTACTGGGTTGAAATGTGCCATGCTCTCAATTTTGCGGAAAAACGAGCAGTTTTTCCGTTGGAAAAAATTTACCATTGGAAAAAAATTACCGTTGGAAAAATCATCAAAATAAGACCGATGTTTTTCTGATGTTTCACCGAGTCCGGAAAGGAATCCTTCCCAGATGGTTGACAAATTCCGATCTTATGACTTCATGCAGTGAAGCAAAGCTACGGCTTGTGTGGAAAGAATGCGGGCGTCCAAATTCTGAGATTATCAATAGTATAAGGGTTTCCACAAAAAGAAAGTTCTCCAAGCTTCTTCCTGTGTACGGTAAAAATCGATAATTACTCTGCTCATTTGAAACAACACCAGTACATGGTTCTCAGGTTTGTTTCTCATTCAGAAAGCCCTTCTTCAACTGTATCTCCTGTTGGTATTCCTGAAGATGAGTGGTACGCGAGTTAAGCATCCAAGATCTTTGTTCTTTATCCCTTCATAGAGCAATCCTATGAATAGACCCTAGACAATTTTCAGGCCTCTCATCTAGACGCCGATTGTGTCGTTAGAACTCCATAAAAGATGTCATTCAAAAGCTAAAATGAGATTCCTCGTTCAGTGTTGATACTAAAACACGGTGCCAAACTCCTCACGATGATCTCTCCCATCTTATGCAGATGGTATTTACCCACAGAATAGTTCCCCATCTACTTCTGCATTCGATATATCACCACCATTTCAAAAAAAGAAAAGTCCAGACTCCAATGCTCATCTTTTCGTTTGATCACCGTCACTGTATCAATCTGTAAACTCTACAAATAACTTTTTTTAAGAGAGCTCAAAGAAATGTATTATGCCCCTCCACATCAGTTCAGTTCTAAGTGATGGTTCTGGAGTAAGACTTGTCCTAGCTGGATATGATTTTAAACGCACCTTCGACTTACTTGTACACGCAGCTGTGCTTTGAAATCTGCTAAGCACGGAAAAATCCTATTGTCACCTGTTCTCTTCGAACTTGTATTCCAGGCCGGAAGACATTCCGTCTGAAGCTACCACCTGATAAGGACATGGAACTCGTTCTTTTTTTTTTACATTTGTTCCAGTTAATTTGAATGGTTATTTTGTTCTAGTTATTTGATTTGTTCCAATCAAGAAGGAAGGGGGCCCGTCAAGGAGCAGTCACGTCACCCACTTTGTTCATTAACTATGTTATCGACGTTCAAGATCTTTGTCCATCTTCGTTGATTTCGTCCTAGATCAACCGGTTTTTGGTATACTATGCTGACACTGAATACTAGCCAGACTCGCCTAAAGATCGCATAAATTTTCGAAACTCTTCAAGCTGAATACCAGAAAATTGGATTACAACTCAAATCTGCGAAGTCCGATATCATCCTTTTTGAGTTGACTCAATTTCTTTTATATCTCTTGAGAATAATTGTGTTCATTCAGTTGACCACCTTGTTTTTTTAGCCTCTTCATAGGTTTCGCTATCCACCACACCTGTAAGCTTCTTCAAGATCAGCTAAAACGTCAAACTTAGCATCTTACGCCTCTATTATTACATGTTAACTTCGGTTTAACTGGATGCTTTTTGCTAGCCTTTATAATGCCTTTGCACTTCCTCATATTATTCACGCCACCGTCTTTTGGAAACTGTTAGCAAAAACTGATCATCTCAAAATAAGACCGATGTTTTTCTGATGTTGCATCGACTTCCCCTGACTCCGTAGTACAGGAACTCACAAACTTTTACTAAATTGAAGTTAACAAACCCCCAAATTCTCAGTTGCTAGACGAATTTCAAAACATAATCGTAAAATTGAGCTTCACCAAAATGAATGAGTCCGAGTAAAATAAAGCAGTCATTTTCTTTGTGTTGTTGCTTGTAATTTATGTTTTTTTGTGATTTTTTCTTTTATTTTAATCCGTCTCATTGTCTACTTTTATGACGTTCACCAATAAACGAATAATAATGATAAAATTAATCAAATCTAATAAGCACAATACCTTAAGAAAATGTTGTTAAGATCATCGTTAAGTTTAAGAAGAACTCCAGTTAGATCTTCATTAGCAACTCGATTTACTAGGCCAATCAGGCGACGTTGCATTTGACGACACGTACCATAAAGTCCCTGAAAAAATAAAATATATATGCCAGATGGAACCATAAATTCCAAAACTTGTAACACAGTAAAGAAGGCACTTGATGAGAAGTTAAATAAGTCTTTGGAGAAACTACCCTTATCTGTTGTCTTTTATAATTCAACAACTGTCTCCCAGCCTGTAAACCTCTAGCAGACCTATTTTTTTCCAAGCCCAAAAATAACACTTAATTTTTTCAGTTAGCTTTTAATCACTTTTTTTTCTAGAAGATAAATACAAAAAAAAAGTGAAAGGAAGGCTGTTGTAAACCATCTATTGGTATTACAACACATACCAACAAATCAAAAGAGCTATCCCCAGGACACAATATATTTTGATTTCATATACCACAACAGTACAGTATGAACAGCGCATCGTTTTTTTTTTTTTTTTGTTCCGTAGTTATAGGCCAGTTGTAACAATACATCTCAACTTACTATTAATGGCATCCTGTGCACAAAAAACGTTTCACCCATACCGGTGGCTCTATTTTTATCCATTAAAATGTCCACAGTAATGAACCATCAGAGAATTTGAAACCATTGCGTCTTCCACACTACGCAAGTACTATTGTACTGAATAATAATGGCATGACCTTTCATGCATTAGTATCATGGCCAAGCTCAAATTCACAGTTCAGTAGCAATGCTTACCGCCTGCAACTGAAAACTGTTCCCTACTACCTTTTGCCGCTACAGTCAAGCGAAAACCACACCACAAGATTTAAGCTTGAGCCAGTGCACCTCAGAAATATTCGTCTCAGTGGTTCATTCGTTCCGTTTTTTTCTAGTTAAGTGATAAATCGTAATTAGTGCTTAGCATGTTGTAAAAGGTAGAGTAAATTAGTTGCAGCACTAGCCATAACTACAATAGCTATTTTTATTAAATGATTCTTGTAAACATGTGATTCACACTGTATTGTATTTTATCTAAAACATCAAACACAAGAAACAAGGCTTAGAAAATGATGATACCAAAGATGCAGGTTCTAACATTCTATTGATTTTTTTAATAAGAGATTTTTTGTGTTTTAATACGTTCTTTTAGTATTCTTTCAATTAACATATTCTTTTAATATTCTATATTAAATTCTATATTCTAATACTAAATATTATTTTAATAAGAATATTCCGTAGACATGTCGAGCTTTGCTCGTCAACTCCAAAAGGGATCTACGAACAACAGTTTCGTATTTCCTTAAAAAAACATCGATAAACAGCTGTATGGCGTTACTATATTAGATGCAAGTGACAGTAAAATGGTATTTTGAACAAACACGAATAATAAAAACAAATTATCTAGCAATTTATCCAATTGAAACAGCAGGGCCGGCAGCTTTAAATGGTATATTTAACTAAAAAAGGGTTATTTTTCCCACAAGTTTCCATCACAAATTATTGATTTCCAGCATACCAAACCATTTCAAAACCACGAACCCTTCCAGAACCACAAAATACTACAAAACTGCAGTACCACGAACTTTTCGAGCAGAGGTAAAATGCATACATACTTAACGTGCAAAAGCTTTTATATCTTTGAAGCGGAAGTGGTAATCCTAATAACGTTAAAAGATCAGATATCCTCAGTATTCAACTGCATGAGGCCCCTAATAACATTATCCCTATCGACGGTAATCGTAATAACGTTAAAAGATAAGATATCCTTAGTATTCACCTGTATCAGCTCCCTAATAACGATAATCCTAATAACGTTAAAAGATAAGGTATCCTTAATGTTCACCTGCATGATGTCCCTAATAACATTATACCTATCAACGGTAATCGTAATAACTTTAAAAGATAAGACATCCTTAGTATTCACCTGTATCAGCTCCCTAATAATGATAACCTTAATAACGTTAAAATATAAGGTATCCTTAATATTCACCTGCATCAGCTCCCTAATAGCGTTATCCCTAATAAAGGTAATCATAATAACCTTAAAAGATAAGGTATCCTTAATATTCACCTGCATCAGCTCCCAGTCTTCTGCAGACTCTTTTCCTGGTTCAAGGGATTGAAGCATATCTGAGAAAACAGTGATGTTTGTTTCAACAGCGTCAAGTTCTTTTCTTAGTTTTGCGGCAGCTTCAACTGAAAGGGTGACGGGCCCTGGGGTAGGAGATGGTTCAGGCATTTGTCTAACCGGGGACGCTGGGCTTGGCTTTGATGGTGGCATCACGGGTTGCACTGTCTGAAATAAAGATTAAAACTGAAAAAATGACAATTTGCTGCAATAACAAGACGGTAAGTTGCAAAACTCAAATCTTATACAAAAGAAGAAGTACTTTAAAACTACACATTAAAGTTCAAAGTGACTTTATTTTCAATCCCCGAGATACTTAGAAGGAAGTGTGACAAACTAATTGTTTTTTATTCAGATCATTTAAATAAATGTAATGATGAATTATTTAAATAAACAATTAATATTCAAATAAAATCTGAGCTATTAAGTGCATTGTAGTTGCTAGACTTATCTCTGCACGTCTTGAAGAAAAAAGAGGAATCATTCAGTTCTAACAATTCACTTTTGGGTACAGAGGACGGACATCCTCCTTCGACAAACAAGTAGCGATAGTTAGAATCAAAGAGTTTGTGGTAATGAACTGTAAGTAAAGAGTGACCAATCCCGTGAGAAACGGAAACACAATAAAAAGTAATTTTGATAACATTATAAACATCCAAAGAACCTGATTTACATGACGATAAATAAAAGTTCAAATAGGGATAAAATCCTTTTAATAGACAGTGATGATGATAACAGTGATAGAAATTCACAAAAATACCAGATAT
>JAQQPU010000054.1:0-10022 GCA_029168905.1 Artemia sp. Kazakhstan ARC1039 | reverse complement strand
GTAATTGTTTTAGAAAGCTATCTACTAGGTCTGCACCGTGTGCCGTCTAAAAGGAGTTTACTACCATACGTTTAGCCTTTCGATTTAAAATTAACCTAATTCTGGTAATTTATTGTTTATAGGTGTGCGAAGTTTTTCGGCTTCACGGAGAAACTTAGTTTAGCCGTGGATTTTATTTACAGGTATCTAAGTAATACATAAGATGTTCCAAAACAGCAATTACAATTAATTGGTAATCATCTCTTTTATTATCTACCTCTATATTATCCTCTCTTCTTATTTTTTTAAAATTGAATTAATTAAAAATAGTTTCTTGCTCTAATCAATTGGAATATAAAGATGTGTAATGACCAGTCACTTGACATAAAGGGTTTTGTGGGTAGTCAAAACTTTGATGGCTATCTTATTAGCATAAGGTTGATACAATATGAGAAATTCATTATTGCCCTCTACATTTCAACTACACAAGAAGACAATATTAGTAGGAACCCTTCTCTAATTCCGAGACTTACATAATTTATGCAAGTTTCTGTTCTGTTTGTTGTTGGGTTATTTTCATGGGTTTGTTCTATTTGATGGTTGTTTGATTTTTTTTTCATGGTTATTTCATGATTTCTGTTCTGTTTGTTGATGGTTTTATTATGTAAATGAATGTTGGTCAATTTATTTGTTGTTTCATGGATGTCGACATCAGTTCAACAACAATTGCTAGATTATCGATTCTAACGGGAAAGGATTACGTGTTTCTTTTTAGGTCAATGAACTTACGTAAGCCTTCTGTTACATCACAATTAGGCCTTGAGATTATGTTTATAATGGACATGCGTTGAGTTTGAAGTATTATACCGTCTCAAGACATCATGGAGAGAAAATCAAGTATTGTTCACATGGAACTTTTAACTGTACAGATTAATAATATGAGTTCTGTTTAGTTAATTTTCTTAGGTTTTTCCAAATATAATCATTTTTTGTAGTCCCCCTCCAACATATTCAAATTCAGGTATACCCCCCTCCTCCACCCCCACCCCCTCAACCCCCAAAAAACACTCCACTACGCAATGTTTATAGTCATTAAAAAGCTTAAAATACACTCTTTTTTACCGTGTAAACCTCTCACCGCTAACGATTTTAATTCTTTCATTGGAAGTTATTCTCTTTCTCGAAAAAGGTGACTTTTTCCCCTGTCTACATTTTCAATGCACCTTTCTGTATCCTAGATAAAGGGTAATTTAACATGCGTCAACTCTTTGACTTTTGGCATTTATATGTTTTCCTTTTTTACGTTCCCTAATAACTGCTAATAGCTCAAGCTGGCTTAAACATTTTTGTAAAAAGGTATATAGGGGTAATTATTGGCACCCGTCAAATGCACATCCTGTGTAACCCAATTACAATAGTTGGATCAATCTTATTGTCTGATAAGCCAAAAAAGGGTTTCAGAAAAAAGATGCTTTTTCGGGTCAAATTCAAGACATATTTTTCTACAGTAAAATCTTTGAATTGCTAGGGGTGCGGGTGTTAGTTATGATCACAGTTTATATAATTATCCAGTATGATCATTCCCTATCTCACCCATTATAAAAACCCAGACCGGGGTGCAAGTGCTCCGGAGAACGATTTTGCAGATAGAAACATAAGCGACATCAGATCTATTCACGGGTAGACAAGTCAGACGTAAACAATCGGAAACAAGTGGAAACCCGCTATTACGAATAATGCACTTTGTAACCATTTCTCATTGATAGACGCAAACACACTGATCCATAAGTGAAGAAAGAAGTGGGAGGAGCATCTTGTTCGCACCAAGAACGAAGACCAGAATTGATCTGCTATAAGCTTACTGGATAATTATATAAACTGTGGTTATCATAAATGTTTTTATATGGAAAGTGTAATGGCTTCCATTTTGAGTTGGGGGGAGGAGAGAACTGTGCCTGAGTTAAAGCCTCGCTTCCAAGAGCTTCGTTGTAAGGTGAAACAAACTGTTTCTTGGTGTGAACTGCAAAGGGATGGATTCACTGTGCAGACATGTAACATCTTTTGACAAGAAAACTAATGTAGCCTTTCCTACATGAAACTCTTAAGTTTAGTGTTTGGTTAGCATTTAATTATATCATATTTTGTCTACTATATTTATGGCTAGCTATTTTCATATCTAGATTTTAAATCATTGACCTGGATTTGATGCACCTTTTGGCCTTAGATGAATAAAGTTGGTTTTTCTTTAAGCTTTAAATACACCTTAGCTCTTTTTGCTTTAAATTATATGTTTTTTTACATACTACTGATTGTTGGGGTTTATTTCTCACAAGTTGTATAATAAAACGTTCGATTTTCAAGCCTAGCCAATGGCTTCCCATCGTCACTGACCAGCAACCAGCGACCAGTGACTCTACAGGATTTTTTCCTTATCTCACTGGACAATGCGATTTAAGGTAATTAAAGGTAGCCTGTTCCTCGCACATTTTACTTTTTGGCTTGCTGAAAAGGAAGGAGGAGGGGCTTCTTGGGACAATGGCAGATGCTTTCTAGACCATGCAATAATTCTGTAATGTCTAGAACCTTACAGAATGTAAGAGTTATTGTAATATGTTTTCTGTAAGGTTTATTGCAATATGCCTTACAATAAATTTTGTAGAGAGGGGTACTAATTTTTCTTCTCTAACAGGGTGTCATTATTTTATACTAAATTTTTTCTTCTTTTTAAGGACAAATCTGACAAATGCCCCCCTCCATCAAAGAGGGCTAGTGCTAATGATAAAACCCCTGTGAAGGCGTCAGTTGTGCAGTATGGCCGCTGGCCGAGGCCCTCAAGACAAGCGATGCCTGCACAAGATTCACACCATCAACCTGTCACGCTGCCTGCTCAAGCCATGGTCCAATCCAAGCAGGCTCCAATGCAGCCTGGCAGAACATTAAAGAGAGAGTGGATAGCTGCTCATAACGTCATTGATGCACAAGACTGTGAGGTCGCCCCTATCAAGCATTGCCGGGCCCTTCACGACCAACGCAAGGCGAGAATGATGTGGCCCCTACAACCCTTAAAATGCAAGCTGCAAATCTTAATGTAAGTTTCTATATTTTAATTTCCGCTAAAGATTTTTTCTCCCAAAGGAGATATAAAGCTCTCCTTTTGAACTGTTTAATTATTGAATCATTTCAAGTGCATGCATTCAGCCTGCTAAATTCTCATGAATTAGGCTAGCAAAGCCGAAAAAGGCAATATTCCGGTCATAATTTCCAATAGTAAGTAGCAAAATCTATTACGATATTGTTTCTCAAGTAAAAACCGCTTTATTAACGAATGGTTCATCTTGCCTCTACATATATCATAAAAAACACCTTTCTATCATAATGGGTTGTGTATCATGACAGGAGATGGCCTGAAAGGGATAGGCTATCCATTTCAAACCAAGTAAAGACCCCAATTTTTTCCAAAGCAGATGAAGAGTATTAATATGAAATTTTTGGAGGTTGTTTGAACAAAATCAAAATCTACTATGTCTTGTTCTAGATTGTAAATATCTTATATCACTAATGAATATGGGGTGACTATTAAATTGGAACTTTCAGAATATATAGAGTAGTTAGATTAGGGAACAATGAATTAACCAAATGGTACTATGTGCATACAAATAGTGGCACTGCTTTTGCTGCTACTACAACTACTACCACTACTAAGCGTTTTTTAAGAACATGTTTAAATTATATGTAAATAATAATCCAATTTTAAAAATAGAGTGATTTAGACACTTTGAAAATAATCTATATTTCTAAATTATATTTCTAGAAAATAATCTATATTTTCTTTTATAGATTGGATTGGTTCCATATTCTCTATCTCCCCTCTCACCATTTGAAGAAAGAAGTCCTGAGCTATATGAACTCATTGAAGGGACAATGGAGTTTCATGACATTCAGGACAATGAAACATCATCTATGAACGATAATGAATGGCATGGTATTGTTAACTCTGATGAAATACCTTCTAATATTAATAATTTATTAACTAATTATTTCAATGTAGATAATAGCACAGTTGAGCAAGGCAATGTAGGTAGTTCAGAGGGTGACTTACCATTGCTAAGTCCGAATGCATTGCAAATTTTATATGATTTTACCAAAGAATTAACTGAGATCCCTTCCCCTACTGATTTAATAGACATAGTTCCTATTCAATCAAATTTTATTGAAAATGAAATGACTTCGATGGATTCTCACAGCCCTATAACTGAAAAAAGTGGGAGAGGGGGTTATAACATACAAGAGGGGGAGGGTAATGATATACAGTTCACAACACTACCAGAATTTCATCAAACAAATTCGATATTAAATACAATATTCGTTTATACTGCAACCTTTGGGGATCCATTTAATTCACTTATGGAGGGGGGGGGGGGTAATTTTATAATCAATCCTATAGATATCGTTCATGAATATGTAGAAAAAAATTTGTGCACTTTTAGAAAACCAGATTCAGTTGTGTGGGGGATTGGGACTCTATTTAGGTTTCAATTGTTTTAAAAATATTTTATTTGAATGAGGGAAAAAGTGAGGTGTACGATCATTATGAACACACCGAGGTGTTAGTGGTCTAACCTCGTTTAGAGAATTATGAAGCAGTTTTTGAGCAGTGAATAGACAACATTATCACGCATCTAGAAAATTATAATGAGACCGGTTGTGGGTCTGTGGTTTTATTTATTGAAAATTTAAGTGTAAATATATGTTAATTTTGTCAGGGCGTTAAACAAATCTGTTTTGAAACAGGCTAAAAATGTTTCATATATCCTTTCCTCATATCAGCTTTGGAGCCTCTACAAAATGACACTACAAAGAAAAATTTGGAATACTGGGATGTACATGGTTTGATTTCCCCTGTAGATTTCTCTTGTTTAGAGAGAAAATTTCCAGTAAAGCTCAGGTCAATAGATATTTTTGAAAAAGCCAATGTTCATTTAAATATCGGATTTACTTTACTCCAATATGAAAAAGAATTTGAAGACGGAGCACGTTCTAATAAAAAGGGGGTGTTGTTCCCAGTAAGGGGCCCGTCAATTGAATTGGTGAAGCACTGGGTTTGGATGTTGTATACACCACCTAGTGAACCCAATGTAATTGGCCTTTTTAATCCAATTACAGATATAAGTAGAGTTGTGGGGGGAGGTAAAAAGGGGTTCAGTACACGATATTAGTGTCCAACATGCCTGTTTAGATTTCATAGGGATTTAAAGTTACAGAATCATATGAAGCATTGCAGGCATCATGGCTACTAATCAGTGGAAACAATTTTGGGTGACAGGGACATTTTAAGATTTAAAAATTTTCAAAGGAAAAGTATTCTTGAGTTAGTTGTATAATACAGTGGAAATTCTGCTGCTGAAATAATGGATTCTTTTTTACTAGGATGTTACAAAAGTTGCATAGATTTTGTACAAGTTGCTACAGCTTTTTCCAGTATTTTTGCTGTTTATGTTTTTTTGTCCAGCATATTAAAAAATGTTGAATTTCATTCAAGAATGATACCATACTATTTTTCATAACTCGCATCATAAGCGTTTAAAGATGACGCAAGTCAACAAAACAGCTAAGTCACACCAAATAGTTCGGTTTATTGTATTTAGTTTATATGAGTGTACTGGCCTACTGAAAAAAGTAAAAGCATAATTTGTAAACTTAGATAGATGCTCTATCCAGAATATAATTATGTAAAAACTTAAGCAAGCTCAGTTTTTAGTAAAGTGCTGGTCTGTAGAATTCTATAGATATCAGAAAATATAATTATACAGTTTATATAAACTAGTTGTGTAAATAAATATTGCGCAATCTGCAAAACAGGTATTGTTCGCTTTAAGTTTTGGCTTTATTCTTTGATTCATTAAGAAATTCTTTATTTTTTAAATTAATACCCTTAGATTTGGGTTCCCGCATGCACCAACATATATTTACTCAACATCAAAAACCTATACTCTTACGATTTTCCGTATTTTGTTTTCATATAGTTTACCTCCAAATTGAATTAAGGAACAGACTCTCCTCGTAGCTAAAATTAAATAAAAAAACAAGTTTTTTAAACTGAAAGTAAGTAGCAACATTAAAACTTAAAACAAACAGAAATTATTCCGTATTAAAAAGGGACTGTCCCCTCCTCAACCCTTCGCTCTTTACGCTTAAGTTTTTATTGTTTTAAAAAATAAAGTTATGAGACAAAGTCAAACTTTAGCGTAAAGAGCGAGGCGTTGAGGAGGGGACAGCCCCTTTCATATACAGAATAATTTCTGTTCGTTTTAAGTTTTAATGTCGCTCCTTACTTTCAGTTTAAAAAACTTGTTTTTTTTATTTAATCTCTGATCGTTTTTTAGTTAATGCAACTTTTATTTTGGCTCACCGTCATTGAATAAGTAAACAAAATTTCCATAAAAATTTTACTTTTCTTTTGCTAAATGGATGTCTCTAAATTTGGTTATGACGTAATTTACAAATTAACTTACGGAACTAACTTCAATATTCGTATATTTTTCTTCTAGCAAAAAATACAAAGTTGCAGATTTTTGCAGATATGAGCTTGAAACCTATGTAATAGGTTTTTCTGATACGTTAAATCTGACGGTGTGAGTTTCATTAAAATTCTTTCACTTGTAGGGGATGTTTCCCCCCTCTTTAAAAAATCGGGTAAATTTTCTCAGGCTCGTAGCCTTTGATGAGTAATACTAAACTTAATAAAATCTATATATTTAGAATCAGCATTATAAACCCATTCTTTTGATACATTTATTGACATCAAAACTCCGTTTTTAAAAGTTTCGATCACTATTGAGCCGTATCGCTTGTTTTTTTATTGTTTTTTTTTATTACGTATATGTTATTATGTATATGAGGGGGTTCTCCCCTTAGTCAATACTAATTAAAAATTTTCAAAGGAAAAGTATTCCTGAGTTAGTTGTATAATACAGTGGAAATTCTGCTGCTGAAATAATAGATTCTTTTTTACTAGGATGTTACAAAAGTTGCATAGATTTTGTACAAGTTGCTACAGCTTTTTCCAGTATTTCTGCTGTTTATGTTTTTTGTCCAGCATATTAAAAAATGTTGAATTTCATTCAAGAATGACACCATACTGTTTTTCATACGTAGCATCATAAGTGTTTAAAGATGACGCAATTAAACAAAACAGCTAAGTCACACCAAATAGTTCGGTTTATTGTGTTTAGTTTATAAGAGTGTACTGGCCTACTGAAAAAATTACAATTACAGAATCATTACAGAATCATATGAAGCATTGCAGGCATCATGGCTACTAATCAGTGGAAACAATTTTGGGTGACAGGTACATTTTAAGATTTAAAAATTTTCAAAGGAAAACTATTCCTGAGTTAGTTGTATAATACATCGCAGAGTAGAAACATTCAAATTATGGAAATAGCGATTCGTCGGCTTAAGCAAGATTATGTACATCTAAAAAAAGATCCAATGCCATATATAGCTGCTGAACCACTACCGTCAAATATTCTTGAATGGCATTTTATAATACAAGGACCAGAAGATAGTCCATTTGAAGGGGGTTATTTTCATAGAAAATTGGTCTTTCCTAAAGATTATCCCTACGGCCCCCAACAATTTTATATCATCACACCAAGTGGAAGGTTTGCATTAGATAGAAGTATTTGTATGTCCGCGAGCGCTCATCACCCTGGTTCATGGAACCCTACATGGACAGTTTCTACCCTCCTTGAGGGGTTTCTTAGTTTCAAGCTAGATAAAAGCCCTTCACTTAATACTGTAAGAACCTCAGCTTATGAGAAGCAAAAGTTGGCTATTGACAGTTTAGATTTTAACTTGAAGAAGAGTATAGTCAAAGAAGTAATCCCAGAATTGTATGATAAAATGTCAGCTGAAGTTCAAAGGAGAAAATTGAAAACTGAAAATGCAGCCAAAGTAGAATCAGTTGAATCTGGAAATCACTTTGGTTCGCTAAATATAGCTGGAATAGCAAATTGGGTAAGAATCCGTCTTGCGAATTTTACAGTTTTAGTGCGTGATTTCATTCAGTTCGTTCTCAGCCCTGCTATTAACTAACCCTTTCCTATAAAAGAACGGAAACTTATTTTTGTCACTGAGAAGTAAAAACGTCAACACCATCTAGCCATACCCGAAAAAAATTCTGTACAAACTTATTAAGAAAGCTTAGTTATTAAAATTTCTTTATTTCATAATTCAAGCTTTGTCGTTTATAACTTACATTTGGACCTTAGATAAAACAATTTTCTATCCAAGAGAAGACTAAAGCCTCAGACGAGTTTCAAAAGTTTTTTTGAAAATGGACGATAAAATTCAATTTTTTTCTCACAAATTCTTATTGTTCTTAGGTACATTCTCAAATGCAATGCCTTTTCTACCTATGTCAAATCCACCATTTAAAGTAACATTAGCTTTGCTAGCGATTAATTTAGAAAACGCTTTCCATAAAGCAAGTTTTTCAAAAAAAGAGTTCCACTAAGCCAAAAAAAAGAAAAAATTTGTAAATAGCCCTCAATGTAATACTACAACAAATCAATATTAATAACTATGTGAAAATCAGAACGAACAGAAATTACAATAAATAACCGAGTCAAACACAAAACGAGCAAAAATTAACATGAGTTTGCTGATAGCCCCGTGCCTTCTAAAGACCAGAAAAAATTTACCCTTTACTGAAACACTCATTTAGCGGCATGGAAAGTAAAATGATCTATTATTTTTGCTAAATAAGCCATCCGATAAATATGACGTCAGGGTATATTTCTCAGGGGTAAATGCCCTATACGCTCTAAAACACAATTTTTGATTTTTTTTATACATAAGTACATACTTTTTCATTGCCTTTTTACCCCTGGAATTGGATTCTCCTGAGAGAAATCTTCCCAATTATCAACCTCAAATCCCCTGACTTTGGCTCCAGTAAGATGATTCACTTGTTTTGGTAGAAATGAATCCTAGGTTGAAATATGAAATTTTTATTTGGGGATTTTTCTTTCCAGGTTGGTAAAAATAAAAAAAAGATGTTTTCCCAGCCTATGTAACCCAAATTTAAATTTTTAGAAAAATTTTGGGTAATAGATTAGTGTCAGAACGATAAATAGCTTGGCAATCATTTGTTCCTTCGATACAACAACTACTAGTACAAACATTGCGCATATTTTTGTATTTTTTTTATTTGGTAAATGAAAATCGTTTTAGTTTAGAGATAAAAATTTAAAATTATCCAGAAAATAAGAGATAAATTTACATTTATTTTGTTAAATGTTAAATTCGAAAGTTTTTTGACAAATATAAGCTGTTTATATGAAGATCATACATTTTAATTATCATCAGTTTAAAATAAGCTAATTTTAAACTTTATTTTAAACTCATTTTGAAAATATTTTTTGTGTGGTACTTTAATTGAAAAAAAGACTTTGTGTTGGGCTAGAAATTGGGCTACTGCAAAAGAAAAATTGAATCTACATTAACACATAACGCAGACACTATATAAACACATAGGAAATATATAATTCATAGTATATATTAACACATTAGGAGTGGTTGGAGATCGTGGGGGGGTATTTGTGAAGTGGAAGTGCCTTCAAATATTTCAATTGGAATTTTTATGCATTTCTAGAAAGTAAAAATTGTTTTTCTAACAGATTTACATCTCAATAGTACCAATTGTAGAATGATACAAAGCTAGATGTATTTTCACTGAAAACAATTTTGAAAAGGGTTCAATTTCCACACCTGGGGCTAGGGCGAATCGTTTCCAGCAAAGCGTTTATTTATTTATTTGTTTTTTATTTAACTCTCAGCTTATTTTTTTAACTTTTTTTCTAAATAAATTAAATAATTTAAAAACAGAGCAAGTCCCTTATATAATCTATTAAGCACAGAAGGAGAAAGAATAGGGTGAGATATATTACCGCACGATTGATTTGAGATTAGTATCTGGCTGGGATTGTAAAAAGCAAACTTTATATTTGAAACTTGGCAAAAACTGTAAGTGGAATTAA
>JAQQPU010000053.1:140803-167696 GCA_029168905.1 Artemia sp. Kazakhstan ARC1039 | reverse complement strand
GAAAGTTCTGGAAATTATATCTTTGAGCATGACACTCCCCCCCCCCCTCAAGGTCTTCAGGGCAGGGTTAGAAGTTATGCCCTGGGGGCATATATGGTTCTTATGGAAGGAATGCTTGTATAAACCTCAGAGAAGGGTCATTTGATTGGAAATTGAAGGTTCTAGTTCACTTTTTGAGCATCAAAAGATAGTGGAGGGTAACCAGCCCCCCCCCCCACGCCCTTTTTCCCAATTGCATCAGATAAAAATTTTGAGAGAGATATTTTGCTATAAATAGTTCAAAGATAATATAACAAAACCTTTTGTGTCGACACAAGCCCCCAGGGCCCGGGGTCAGGCGTTGTAAGTTATGCCCTGGGGGCATATATGGTTATATGGAAGAGGAGATTGGAGGGCACCTAGCACCCTCTTCTATGCCCTTTTTTCTCGAACCCATCTGATAAGAACTTTGATATAGCCATTTTTTTTTAAATAGTTCAAAGACCATATAACGAAAACTCCAGGGTCGACACAGCCCCTCAGGGCCCGAAGGCAGGCGTTGTAAGTTATGACCTGGGGGAATATATGGTTCTTATGGAAGGGATGTTCATATAAACTTCAGGGAGGGCTAATTTGATTGGAAATTCAAAGTTCTAGTTTAGTTTTTGAGAGTCAAAAGAGATTGGAAGGCAACTAGCCCCCCCCCCCGCCTCTTTTTTCCCGAATGCATCCGATAAAAATTTTTAGATAGCCATTAACTCAAAAATCGTTCAAAAGTCAGAAAACAAAAACTCAGGTGTCGACACAACCCCACCAGGACCCGGGGGCAGGCGTTGTAAGTTATGCCCTGGGGCATATATGGTTCTTATGAAAGAGATACTCGTATAAACTTCGGAGAGGGCTCATGTGATTGGAAGTTAAAAGTTTGAGTTCACTTGTTAATAGTCAAAAGAGATCCGAGGGAAACTAGCCCCCCACACGCCTTCTTTTTCCAAACCCATCTGATGAAAATTTTAAGATAGACATTTTGTTAAAAAAATAAAATAGTTCAAAGGTCGGATAAGAAAAATTCCGGTGTCAATGCAGCCCCCCTTGCCCGGGAGAAGGTGTTGTAAGTTATGCCCTAAGGGCATGTATAGTTCTTATGAAAAGCATGCTCATATAAACTTCAAAAAGGGCTCATTTGATTGGAAATTGAAAGTTGTAGTTCACTTTTTAAGAGTCAAGAGATTTAAGGGCAACTAGCCCCCCCCCATGCCCTTTTTCCCCAAATCTATCCGCTACAAATTTTGAGATAGCCAGATTTTTTTAAAATTGTTCAAAAATTAGACTAAAAAACTCCAGTGTCAACACAACCCCCCAGGGGCCAGGAGGTAGGCGTTGCAAGTGTTTTCCTGGGGGCATGTATGGTTCTTATGAAAGACATGCTCTGATAAACTTTAGAGAGGGCTCATTTGATTAGTAATTGAAAGTTCTAGTTCACTTTTTAAGAGTCAAAAGATATCCGAGGGCAACTAGCCCCCCCTCCATACACACACCCTTTTTCCCCCAAGCCTATCCGATAAAATTGTTTAAACAGTCGTTTCATTATAGATGATTCAAAGGTAAGATAAGAAAAACTCCTGTGTCGATGCAGCCCTCCATGGCCCGGAGGCAGGCGTTGTAAGTAATGCTCTGGGGGCATATGTCGTTTTTATGGAAGGGATGCTTGTATAAACTTCGGAGAGGGTTCATTTGATTGGAAATTGATAGTTCTCGTTCAATTTTTAAGAGTTAAAATAGATGGAGGGCAACTAGTGCCCTAAATGCATCAGATAAAAATTTTGAGGCAAACATTTTGTTAAAAATAGTTCAAAGTTCAGATAACAAAAACTCCGGTGTCGACACAGCCCTCCTGGGCCCGAGGGTAGGCGTTGTAAGTTATGCCCTGGGGGCATATATGGTTGTTATGGAAGGGACGCTCGTATAAACTTCATAGAGGGCTCATTTAATTGGAAATTAAAAGTTTTAATTAACTTTTTAAGAGTAAGAAGTGATCGGAGGGCAGCTAGCCTCCTCCCACACTCCAGTTATTTTTTTCCCGGATGCACTTCATAAATAAGGGGTCGTCGTATAAACTTCAAAGGGGACTCATTTCAAAGGGGGCAAACTTTTTTCACTTTGATCTTGTTACTTTGATACCAGTTTTTGTACTTTGATGAAGATTTGATTTTTTTTTTTTTTAAGTTTGATTTTGAAATAAGGAATTTTTAAAAACTTGAAACTTTTTGCAATCAAAAACGAACAAATATTTATTTTTAAAAAAAAATTCTGAAAAATAAGTTTTTCAAAGAAAAGTAAAGGACATTTTAAAATGACGCAGTAGGTTTTAGACTTTAACAGTGAGAGAAGGAGGCGATACCCAAAATCTTGTTTGTAGTGATTTTTGTTCGTTTCAAGCTTGATTTGTATGTTCAATTTAATCTTCACTCCTTTTAAGGTTTATTTATTCATTTACATTAATATCTATTGTAAGTTTGTTTGCATTGATTGTTTATTTAATTTCTGTCCGTCTTAAGTTTCAATTATACTTCAATAGCAAAATATTTTCATTCGTTTTAAGCTTGATTTTCATATTCAATCTACGCATTACTCGCTTTAAGATCTATTTATTCATTTATATTATTACTTGTTGTATGTTTTTTCCTGGGATTGTTTATTTAATTTCTGTTCGTTTTGAGTTTCATTTACTCTTTAATAGTAATTTCTGGTTGTTTTGAGTTTGAATTTTAACAGGTATTTGTATTTGTTGAGCTTAAGTTTAAAATGGCTTTTACTTTTCTTTGAAAACCTTATTTTTCGGAAAGTTTTTCTTTTAATTAATTTTTAAAATGGCTATCTCAAATGTTTAATCGGATGGGTTTAGATAACAGGGCGCGGGGCGGGCTAGTTGCCCTTGGATCTCTTTAATTCTTAAAAAGTGAACTAGAATTTTCACTTTCGAGTCAAATGAGCCCTCTCTGAAATTTATACGAGCATCTCTTCCATAACAGCCATATATGCCCTCAGGGCATAACTTACAACGACTTCCGCCGGGCCTCGGGGGTGTTTTGTCAACACCAGAGTTTTTGTGATCTGACCTTCTAACTGTTTTAAGAAAAAGCTATCGCAAAAGATTTAGCTGATGCATTTGGGAAAAAAGGGCGTGCGGGGAGGCTAGTTGCCCTCCGATCTGTTTTGATGCTTAAAAAGTGAACAAGAACTATTACTTTCCAAACAAATTATCCGTCTCTGAAGTATATACGAGAATCCCTTCCATAAGAACCATTTATGCCCCCAGGGCATAAGTTACAACGCTTGCCCCCGAGCCCTGGGGAGGGAGGTTGTTTCGACATCGTAGTTTTGTTATCTGACCTTTGAATTGTTTTTTTTTTACAAAATGGCTATCTCAAAATTTTTATCTGATGCAATTGGGGAAAAGGGCGTGAGGTGGGTGGTGCTAATTGCCCTCCGATTTCTTTTGGCTCCAAAAAAGGGAACTAGAACTTTTAATTCCAAGTCAAATGAATCCTCTCTTTGCGAGCATCACTTCTATAACAACCATATTCGCCCCCAGGGCATAACTTACAACCTCTGCCCCCCGGCCCTGGGGGCTGGTGTCGACCCCGGTGTTTTTGTTATATGGTCTTTGAAGGATTTTAACAAAATGGCTACCTCAAAGTTTTTTCGGATGTATTTGGGGAAAAAGGCATGGGGGGGCTAGTTCCCCTCCGATCACTTTTGAATCTTATGAAGGGCACTAGAACTCTCGATTTCCAATTGAATGAGCCCCCTTTGAAGTTTATACAACGACCCCATCCATATGAAGTGCCTCTGGGAAAAAAATGATAATAAAACATTGGAGGTGTATGACCTTTACTATAGGCAACGCTATGTTGCCTCTGAAATAGAAAGCGGAAAAACACCCCCCTCATCTCCTTATAGAGTTTTCTGTGTTTTATGGGGAGGGGGTTAATCCACACTCTTTATAGTACAGTAATAATACGGAAAAAAAATGCCCGAACCAGGAACAAATTGATAAAGTAATGCTTTCTTCACCATCCAGGCCAGAAAAAAGCGCTGAACAATGTATCCAAAATCTCCATCTCTAACCTGTTCGAAATTTGTTTTGTTTTTTTTGCCATTTTTGTTACATTAATTTTTATTTTTCATGAAAAAATGAAGTGTCACGAAATGAGCGTTTGATACGTCTATCTGTATCAGAATTGAGAGCTGAAACCGTTTCTGACGTTAGTTTTCTTATAAACGTCAAATAAAATGAAAAAATCCAACATAATAAATGAAAAAATCCAACAAAATTTGCACTTTACTGAAGAAATATAAATATTTTTACTTTTATAACTTTAATAAATCAAATAATATTAGCATTTTGATTACTAAATTTCAGTATATGCATATTAAACTGACAATGCACATTCATTTGTATTTTTCAGTAAAGTGCAAATTTTGTTCTGGCCTTGGGAAGGCATAGGGGTTTTGCGCCCAACTTATGTTAATTTCTGGTCGTTTTGAGTTTGACTTGGTTAATTTTTGTAATTTCTGTTCGTTTTGGGTTTCATTTATTTATCAATGCTGATTTGTGGTAGTTTCACGCTTGGTAGATTATTTGATTTTAGTTTTGCTCATTTTTTGTTTAATGGAGTTCTTTACTTTTCTTTGAAAAACTTATTTTGTGGGAAAAGTTTTTTTTAATTAATTGTAAAGTCTCTGTGATCACTTCTCTGTGAATTATCTACTTCTCTGTAAAGTGAGACTTCTTCTCTTTGGGGCCTTATGGTTGCGTTGGCCTATTATCTGGGTTCTACCGGTGGAGGATGTCTAGAATATCTAACCATCACATAGTTTATGTTTAGAGTATAAAATGTTTATTTGTACATATAATACAGTGAATGTACATATGGCGAGGACAGATACAGAATTAGAACTGACTCAAATAATCTAAATTGGTAACTTATATTCAGCACAATATGCAGAGACACATCCGGGCATTTGACAGAACTGCTCTATTTTAATCTGTCAACTTCCAGGAATTACAGCAAATATTCAGAATTAATTTAGTTATCAAGGAAATGGGATTTGACTAGGAAATGGACCTTTTGACATATACTTAGAATTTTAATTATTGGTTTCAACCCAGAAAAACCCACTTCCAAAGTTTACAGATTTTCCCCGGGGTTTTCAAAACCTTTTTTTTTAAAAAAAAAACGATTTTCTATCCTCAAACAAAGGTACAATTAACAAGAACATAAAATAAAATACTGACACTAAAACTGAATCAACAAGACACAAGAAAATATTTTCCCAATTGGCACTTTCATTTCACTTTTTAATTGTCATGCTAAGTTCGCATAAAATTCGCATAGCTACACCTAATAGAAAAATTTGCACATCGTCACAATATCTTCTTTTTTTTAAATTAAGTTTGAACAGAACACTTAAACAAAAATGATAATCTTCAACAGAAACACAATGAGATTTTCTTTTACTTTCCTTTTACCAAAGCTTTAATTTTTTTTTTCCCAAATTATTCGGTTCTTTTACTATTTATAAGATATCAAAAGGAAGTAAATACATCATTTGAGAAAGGTTGGTCACGCATCTTTCGCTTGTCATTTTTATCTCTATTTTTCCTATTTCAAAGAAAGCATTTCTCCTGTCCAGTTAATCAGCATAAAAACTAGCTACATCCTCATTTTGACTTGACATCAATTCCCAAGACCGTTTATACTGCAATAACATACTAATCTCTACAATCATCTTACTCTACTTATCTCTATAATTGTTTCAATACTCTGTATAATAACCTGGAGGTTTATTTCTTGTTTTCCTATTGCTTCTCCTAAGACTACTTGATTTTCCACTCGAGGCTACTTTAACCCCTATTTCCCCTTTATCTACTTCTACACTAACTAGACTAGGCTCCATTTGAACCTCATGTTGTTCGCTAGAAACGGAGCTATCCTCAAACTAAGTCCCCTTCTCGAAAAACTGGTAGTTCTACAGAGTTTTTATTATATTGTACTCTTTGAGATGTTCTCTGTTTTCCTATCATGAGCCAGTTTTATTGCCGTATCTACTAGGACACTTGGCAAGACTATTTTAGCTGTTCTAGGGTACCCTTTGTCCTTGCCAACGCCTCCTAGCGGATAACAAAGAAAACTTTCTTTTAGAAACAGGCCGTAAAAAATATTCAACAGCTAAGACGCAAAATTATTATATGTCATTTTCCCTGGCACGGAACTCTTATCCGCCCTGTCAACTATTTTCCATGGTACGAAACTTGCAGGGTTTTTGAGGTTTGATGCTCCACTGCCTACCTCTCTCTTCGCCCATGGGAGCTCAGACCTTCCTTTCCCAGGATCCTCTGAACCCGTTAACTGCTCAGATCTTCCTTTCCCAGGATCCTCTGAACCCGTTAACACCTGGTCCCTCGGTCGACCGTCGTCCGCCCCTTCACCAGCCTCATCTCTCTCGACACAACGCCTCATTACGTTGGTTCCTAATAAATTCTCAGTTATCTGGTCCCTCGGTCAACCATAGTTCGCCCCTTCACCAGCCTCATCTCTTCCGTCACAACGCCTTATTACGTCGGTTCCTAATAATAAATTTCTCGTCTCTCTTGATAATACACCTTTCTAGATCTGTGCCTTATAAAAAATCCTCAGTTTCTCGTCATAATTTTTTTTTTGTCCTAAAATTTCTGCTTAAATTCCTAATATGACCCCTACATCCTGCACTAAAAAAAAATCTACCTATCCCCCTGGTCACGTTTTACGTCAGGCCAGTTCTGACGGAGTTCTTCATTCTGTCCTGTCCAACGAAATTCAGCATCTACGGTTGCTGAAAAATTCCTGCTTTTCTTCACCAATTGCTTTTTCAATAACTTCAAAACGCTGCGCTATCTTATACGCTTCAGAGAGGGAATTATAATCATCCTGGTGTTCTAATAAATATCTCTTAATATTTAGTCTCGAGCCTTCAATAAAACAATCCAGGCCTTTTTTATCAGAAAAACCTACTAATCTGCCATACCCAGATCGATATGATTTTGTGGCAATCTCCACCCTCTTATAAAACTGATACACTGTTTCATTGGATGATTGCCTCAATTCAGCTAAATCTTTGAATTTCTTTCCAGCTGTCTTTCCTGGTAAATATGCCTGTGTCATTTCCTTTTCAAGTTCCTCTAAATTTATAATATTGGAGGGATCTCTATCCTCAAAAAAATTAAGTAATGGCCGTGTTACTCTAAGCGGTACTGCATCTATCACCTGCGAGTCTGACCAGCCCAGCAATGTTTTTACCCTTCTCAATTGGCTAAAAAAAGGCTTTATAAATTTTGCATTTTCAAGAACTGGAATATTTCTCAGGGGATCCATTACTGACCCAATTACTCTTTGATTCAAATTCTCCTTATTGCTCTTATCCTCAATAGGTGTATCTATTATATCATCCTCAGAATTATCCCCCCTATTTACACTACTTCTTACAGTGGCATTTTCTTTGGCCATTCGATTACCCACAGTAGTCAAAATTTTAAGATTGAAGTGATATTATAATCCCGACTTAAAGAATCAAAATTCAAAGGGACATTTAAACATTTACTTCTTATTTCTTTCAAAAAGGATGAAGCAATATCTTTATCAAATTCAGGATCTGAAAGATCTAAAATTGGAATCGCGCTCATTTTAAACGAGAAAAAATATGAGTAAAACAAATTAATTAAGTCAACGCTGTAAAAACAAGGCAAAATCGTTATTCAACACTCCTAACAGATTTCCTACTCGCGTGCGAACTTAAAATGCATGACTTACTTTCGTAAATTGTCCTTCGACGTTCTTCACTTTTTATCAAAAACTGTAATCTGGAGCGGGAACCTTAAATTGAAGCGGGAACCTGGAACTGAAGCTGGAATCTGGAACTGAAACCTGGAACTGAACTGGAACCTGGAACTAAACTGGAACTGAACTGGAACCTGGAACTGGAATCTTTGACGATGCAAACGGCAACAATTTTTTTAACTTCCGACTTCAAAGGATGAAAAGTTTTTTAGCACGTATCAATAACACAATATTGCATGAGCCAAAACGGCTTTCAGCGGATAGTCTCTACGCCACAAGTATAGTTGAAAAAGAGGAATTTTACTAAAATTGGAACGTTAGGAAACTTACGACGACAATGTAGGTGACGGGCCTCAAAAGAAAATGTTAACTTGATATGTAGCAACCGCAGATTGAAATGGTATGAACTGCAATCCTCTCCGGCAAAAACCGCTGCACCACTTTGTAAAGTCTCTGTGTTCACTTCTCTGTGAATTATCTACTTCTCTGTAAAGTGAGACTTCTTCTCCTTGGGGCCTTATGGTAGCGTTGGCCTATTATCTGGGTTCTACCGGTGGAGGCTGTCTAGAATCTCTAACCATCACATAGTTTATGTTTAAAGTATAAAATGTTTATTTGTACATATAATACAGTGAATGTACATATGGCGAGGATAGAAACAGAATTAGAACTGACTCAAATAATCTAAATTGGTAACTTATATTCAGCACAATATGCAGATGCACATCCGGGCATTTGACAGAACTGCTCTATTCTAATCTGTCAACTTCCAGGAATTACAGCAAATATTCAGAATTAATTTAGTTATCAAGGAAATGGGATTTGACTAGGAAATGGACCTTTTGACATATACTTAGAATTTTAATTATTGGTTTCAACCCAGAAAAACCCACTTCCAAAGTTTACATAATATCTGTTCGTTTTATATAAACATAATCTTTTCAGGGAAAAAGAAAAGAATACTTTAAACCTTTTTGTTTTTTTTAGACTTTATAGTTTGGCCTGCTATTTGTAGGCTGGAGAAAAATTTTCAGCAATTTTTGACAGCATACACCCTTTTAAAACTGGCCACAAATAGTACTGTTTAATTTAGTTTCATACCTCCTCTTACTTACTTAGGTCCCGGCCATCCTTGTGGGACGTTTTGGGGCTACTCCTCTTGCTAGCTCATGCGTAAGGGCTTGGTACATTGCTATATCTGGTGCGATACGTGATAACGGGGCTATTTTGACTTTGTCGAAGTGGAAGTTCTCCATCCATCGTTTTCGTGGTCTGCCTCGTGGGCGAAGGCCATGGAGGGATCCTTCAAGGGCGATTTTCGGAAGGCGGCTTGGCTCCATTTGCTTGACGTGGCCGAACCAGCGCAGTTGTTGCTTCTTGATTTTACTGAGTATGGTTTCAGTGGATTGGAGCCTTTGACGTACTTCCACATTTGTGATTCGGTCAGTGTATTTGATTCTAGAAATGCGACGGAGGCATCTCACCTCAAAAGCTAGAAGTTTTATTTCGTCTTCGGTTTTCAGAGTCCATGTTTCTCATCCATAAATAACTATGGGGATTACTAAACTGTTGAATAGGCGCATTTTGAGTTTGTTGGATAGTTGGTTACTTTTCCAGAGGTTGGCTAGTCTTCGGAAGCTAGAGCTAGCAAGTGCAAGTCGACGTTTCACGTCAGAGCTATGGCAATTATCTGAGGAGAGTAGGCTACCAAGGTATAGGAAGTGGTCAACCGTTTCAACCTGTCTCCCGCCTATGGTGATAATGGGCGGGTTAACTAGTTCACGTCTCGTAGTTACCCTGACTTTGGTCTTGCTGGCATTGATCTCCATCCCGAACGGCTTTGTGGTATCGTAGAGTTTATCAGCTTGTGCCGGCAATTCTTGTGTAGAGTTGGCTAGCTCATCAACATCATCAGCTTAGGCAAGATTCTCTATTAGCACCCCTCCTATTGTTGCGCTATATTCCGACTGCATCATTGACAGAACGGCATTTAGAATGAGGTTGAAGAGATGAGAGATGTGGTGATAAGATGCAACCCTGGAGTACTCCTGACGAAGTTGTAAACTCTTCTGACAACCCATCAACGGTTATTACTTGGCCTCGGAACTGGTCGTACAGACTCTTGATTATTTGGACTATCTCATAAGGGATACCGTAGTGAAGGAGGATATGCCATAGTCCTTCGACTCCTATTTGACTCCATAGTCCTATTTGACTCCTTTTTGTGAATGGGTACAATGGCAGCCTTGCACCACTGACGGGGTACGTGGCCGGTTTCCCACACCGCAGATACAATGGCATGGTACAGATCAGTTACATCATCCGATCCGACGTTAATGAGTTCAGCGGTGACTCCGTCTGGGCCAGGGGCTTTTCCTTGTTTGAGCGACTTGATTGCTGACTCGGTTTCTGACTTGAGTGGGGGTGGTGGTCTGAGTTCTTGGTCGGGTATGGGGAAGCGGGTTAGTATTTTAGGATCCGCAGCTACTGGGGGATTCAGTTTATCGTTAAAGTATTCTTTCCATCTTTCAAGTTTCCTCTTTGAATCGTAGATCTCATTTACGTCTTTGTCCAGGATCACTGATGTTTGCGGCTCTTTTTTCCGGCTTAACTCGCGTACCATTCTGAAAACTGCTCCGCTATTCCCCTTCTTGGACAGTACTTCGCAGTCTTCGCATTTCTTCCGCAGGTGGTTACGTAGTGCCTTTCTGATCTCTCGCTCCACTCTTCTCTTGAGGAGCTTGTAAGTATCCTAACTGTGACTGTCGGATTTATTGCAAAAAAGTCGCTTATCCTCGCATAGCGCAATGATCTCATCTGTGATCCATGGTTTTTCATTTGGAGTTTTTCTTCCAAGGACGTCATTCGCTGTCTCTATGATTGCTGATGTAGCTTGCTCGGTCAGGGAGTCTATCTCATTAGCGGTGGTCAAGGGAGAATGATTGATTCTCCCTTAATGAGAATGATTATACCTCCTCTAGTTGACCTGAAATGGAAAACTTGATACCATTCGCAAAAAAATCTGTTTACTTTATTTGATAGCTTGGATACCTTGCGCTATTTTGATTTGGTTAAATTTTAAGAGCAGAAGTAGCCCCGAAAGTTTGAACATAATAGCCTCAGTCGTTCTTGGTATACTTTTGAGATGCCTTATTGGGAATTAGCATTATCACAGTGCATTTTGATTTAATCTTAAGGCAACATTTAGTTTTTAAACATATAAAAATTGGATTTGAGGAAGACTAAAATCTATTCCATAAATCATATACAGCAACTTTGTATATAAACCTTATATAACCCCAGGGCATAGCTTACACCCTTGCACTGGGGGCTCTGAGGGGGTTATCATCCTAAAAGACCTAATTTCCAGAACTTTCAACTACGTTGAACAAAATGGATATCTCAAAATTTTGATTGGATGTGTTTGGGAAAATGGTGTGCGTGAGAGGGGCGTTTGTCCCTATCCAATCACTTTCAACTATTAAAAAAGGCACTAGCCCTTTCAATTTCCAATTGAATGAGCCCTTTTGAAGTTTCTACGACAACGCTTTCAATAAAAACTTTATATGCCCCAAGGGCATAACTTACAACACTTGCACTGAGGGCTCTGAGGGGGTTATCATCCTAAAAGACAAAATTTTCAGAACTTTGAACTACGTTAAACAAAATGGATATCTCAAAATTTTAATTCGATGTGTTTGGGAAAATGGTGGGTGTGAGAGGGGCGTTAGTCGCTATCCAATCACTTTCAACTATTAAAAAAGGCACTAGCCCTTTCAATTTCCAATTGAATGAGCCCTTTTGAAGTGTCTACGACAACGCTTTCAATAAAAACTTTATATGCCCCTAGGGCATAACTTACAACCCTTGCCCTGAGGGCTGTGGGGGAAGGGGTTGTCATCCTTAAAGACCTAATTTCCAAAACTTTTAACTACGTTGAATATAATGGCTATCTAAAATTTTGAGTTGATGTGTTTGGGGAAAAGGTGGGCGTGAGAGGGGAGTTACTTGCCCTCAAATCACTTTCGACTATTAAAAAGGGTACTAGTCCTTTGAATGTCAAATCGAATGAGCCCTGTTTTCAAGTTCCTACGACAAATATTTCAATAAAAACCTTATATGCCCCAGGGCATAACTTATAATCCTTGCCCTGAGGGTTATGGGGGAGTGTCCTCCTCAAAAATATGTTTTCTATCTGGAAATCAACTACCCTGAACAAAATGGCTATCTCAAAATTTTTATTGGATGTGTTTGGGGGAATTATGGGGGGGGGGGGGGGGGGGAGGGAGGGCTAGTTGCCCTCCAATCACTTTCGACTATTAAAAAGGGCACTAGCCCTTTGAATTTCAAATCGAATGAGCTTTTATTGAAGCTTCTACGACAACGCCTTCTTTAAAAACCTTATGCCCAGGGCATAACTTAAAACCCTTGCTCTGAGGGATGTGGGGGAGTGTCCTCCTCAAAAACATATTTTTTATCTGGAAATCACCTACGCTGAACAAAATGGCTATCTCAAAATTTTGATTGGATGTGCTTGGGGGAATGAAGGGCATTGGGGGGCTAATTGCACTCAAATCACTTTCGACTATTAAAAAGGGTACTAGACCTTTGAATTTCCAATCGAATGAGCCTGTTTTGAAGTTTCTACGACAACGCCTTCTATAAAAACCTTATGATCTGCATCTTTGCTGCCTATGATCAGCATCTCAAAATGAGATAGCTTCGGCTCGAGAGAAAGCTTTGCTGATACTTCACAACTGCCAGGATCTGCCAAGTCTTGACACTGCCAGTTACCAAGTTTTCCAGAGGAAAGTCAATACTGCCACCTCATTCGTACACCCACAAGAGCCGCCTCCGACTATGATGGCAGCGAAGTATCATTCGTTCCGAGTCTACAGCCAGGCTCAGATTTGGCTAGGGAACACGGTTGACCCCCTAAGCTGGGGATGGAATCTTCAAGGCAACGAAGTTTTAGAGCCAAAAATGACGGATCTCCCCGCTGCTCCTCCTCATCTTCTAAAGTCAGTGAAGTGTTCTTGCCGAGCTGATGGTTGCGGCAGTGAGAGATGCTCCTGCAAGAAAAAGGGCCTGGAATGCACCATAGCTTGTCGAGTATGTAGAGGAGTTTCGTGCAACAACACGAAGTGTCAAGAAGATGAATTTTCTGAGGATTAGCCTTATGCATGTGATTTAATTTTCCCTGTGATTTTGGTTCCTTTGATCAGTCAGATGTGCAATTTTCTTACGTTTTATTACAAATAATTTTTACCATGTCGTTTTTATGGTGACGAAGGTGAATGGATTTTGATCTTAATTGCCTGCGAAGAGCAAGGTTTTGAGGGAAGGGTGGTGAGGATGGGTATTAAAAAGATCTTGAAGTATCTCAGAAAACCTAGTTTGTCAACTCAAAACTGATCTAGAAACTTCTATCGAACGCTTGTTTTTTTTACCTAAAACGTTAAAATTTGTTAAAAAAAACCAAAGACGTTAAAGAGTATTTCTTATTTATTGTTTTTACATTTCGGAAAAACTAATATCAGATATCGTTTCAGCTATTAAATCTGATACAGAAAGACATATCAAACACCAGTTTTGTGATATTTCATTTTTTTTTTCAAAAAAAAAATAAATTAATAAACAAAAACAGCGAAAAAAGCAAATTTTGCAACGAGTTAGAGATGGCGATTTTGGATATGTTGTTCAGCGATTTTTTCTGGTCTCGATAGTGAAGAAAGCATTACTTTATTAATTTGTTCCTGGTCAAACCTTATTATTCCTGTACTATTAGTTATCGTGTCTGTTTTACATCATGAACTAAAAATTTCCCCAGAGAAGCTTTGAATTTAATTATATCAGTAGGCCTACTGACATTATATATGCCTTGCTTGAGTTGACGCTGTTATTTTGACATAGCCAACATTTGACCGGTTTTTTTCTTCAAAATTGACCAATTTTTAAACAACATTTGACGCTGTTATTCAAACCAACGTTTGAAAATAAACAAGTGGGGTTCATTTGTTCCTTTTTGAGAAAATGACATGCAAATCGAACACTTATTTTTTGCGAAAAATACCCAAAAACTCAAAACGCTGCTGCATTTACGCTACTAACACTTCTTGACATAAAATGAGGTATTTAAAATATAGATGTTGAAACGTTAATGTTTTTATCTTTTTTATTAATGATCTCTGTATTTGGTTTAAATCTTTGAAAGACCCCACCATGGATTTTTTTAAGCCCTTTCATCTAAAACCATATTGCAGTTCCTTTCGGGGCACTGTCGAAATAACTTGCTGTAAAACGTACCCATGAGAACACAGAGGGTCAATCCTCCCACAGAGATATGTCTGAAATATTTATAGAATTAACTATAGCTATGGAATTATACTATTTTAATTAACCATTCTATTTTAAAAAGTTATAGTTCGCTTTGTTTTAATATTTTATTAATAGTTATAACATTTAATAAATCACTTCTATATTATTATTTTACTTTTAATTACTTTTAACAAAACGTAATTATAATGTACGTTTTAATAATAAATAACATTTAATGATTATGACTATAAATAGTTTAAACATTTTTAACTATTTATGTAATATTCAATATTTTATTTAATATATTCGATCTATTTAACAATTAACTATTTAATTAACTATGGAATTAGCTATTTTACTCTTTACAAATGTTGTGTCCTCCTCTTACGAGAGGCACTAAAGACCTCGCTATATTATCGTTAATGCCATTAAAGAATCACGGTAATTTAGCCTTTTCAAGGGAAATCTAGAAGACTTGTTGCAGCTCCTAGTGCTTATATGAATGTATTGGTTATATTCGAATAAGGTTGTAGTCAAATTTGGACCAAAGGGGGGGGGGGGTGAGTAGAATTGGTCTTGAAGGCCCTAGTGCGGAATGAATCTGTTATTTTAAAACAATGTTCTTTCTTTTAGGGAAAGATTTAAAGCCTCGTTGCAATTCATGACATCACAGAAAAATAAAGAAGTATTGTCTTACTGTGGCTATCTTTACAACCTTCATCAAAGTTATGCTGACGGGCGGTCAAGATGGAGGTGTAGAGAAAGGACAATTTGTAGTGCCACGATTGTGATCAATCGAGAGGAACAAAGTGTTTATAAAGAGCCAAACCATTCCCATTCACCAAATTTGAGACTATCAAAACGCATGCTCAGCTTGTGAGACATGTGTCAATCAGGGAGACGTTTTCCTACCTCCCTTACCGCTTAGAAGTCATATTTATAATTTGAGTTACATATGTTATCCTCCATCTTAAGAAAAATCCATGATTCGCTCAAAATTCATTGGTCAATCCTGGCGTTTGTTGACAATTCCTATTCAATAGGAACTTAAATAAATAACCTTTCCATGTTGTAAGTATTTTTAAAAATTAAATTCTCGTAAACAATGGAGCGGGAATCTTTTATTAAGAGGAATGGTAGCGATAGACAGACAACAATAAAGATGTCTTGAATTAACGGTTAAGGAGCTTAAGCCTAGTTCCCCTATACTATGTTTTGCTGAAGACCTGCAACGACTTTGTGGATTGCGGACAATTTTGTCCGGCCCTTACATAGAAAACCGCAAATGCGCAAGCGCTGAATTTTTCAAATGCATGTGAAAAAATGTTTTCAGGAATCAAATGAAAGGCAGATATTTCAATTGTAAATAACAACTTCTTCGGTGAAAGTTCAACGATAAATGTATTGAATCTCATATTCTACAAGACCGTTTTTTTCACAGCATGTGATTTTCTAAGTATTTTTGGGCGTCTTTTTTTTCGCAAAATAATTGCATCGTTTGAAATGCGCTTTTCTGCAAATCGAAGCATGTGGGAACTAAGTGTGATACGCCGCTTACCCTATATTTTACGAAAAAAGGTGGATTTTGTAATAACTCATTGGAGTTCAATTCCATATTTGGACAACGATTTAAGGTGCAAAGTTAGCAGGATATGGTACAATCCAGCGTTGCCAATATTAAGTCATAAACTGCACCAGTTTTTCGACTAAAATTTTACTGCAAGAGACTATTTTATACCATCTGAACAGCAGGTTAAAAAGTTGCCTTGGCAAGAAGAAAATTTTCGATAAACTAAAACTTGAACAGATTCCGGAGTCAGAAAGGAGCAAGTGAAAGCAAAATGTACCAAAAAATGGATTTTACCACGCATTTCCAACTGTACCAGTGTACCGTGAGTAATATGTGATATATTTAAAATACAAAAAAATAAAATTCTTTCCTTCTAAGGATACTTCCGACGTAAATTAAACTCCCCCCAATTAAGCTTAAATATCGTTTCAAACTTGAGTCTAAATTCTTAATCAGCAAAAGAGAAACTGCATTTTATTCTCAGCCAAACATCGGCGCTAATCAAGGGAGACGGTTTTGAATTTCGCGAAGATACTTGGCGATAAGAAATCACGAGATACAAAGTTCACAGGAAGTTTACGTTATCATAGGAGGATGAATGTTTAATCATCAAAATATTGAAAATAAATTATTGGATGGGCAGTTAGCATAATGAGTTTAGTTTGCAAACATAATTACAAGGTAGCGGGCCCTCCACAGGAGTTGGGCCAATCGTGAAATAGCTCTTAGTGCGCAGAATCAAGACTAGCGTCTTATAGTGTTGGGAAAGTGTTTTTCGGGTCATTCAGGCAATTATTATTATTCAGAACCCAGGCATTATGATTACAGACATTATGTCCCTACCGAAGTGAAGCCTTGCTCATATACGTACGTTGTTGTACACCTTAAATGTAAGTCACAATAAAACTATTACTTTTCTATTTGCGTTTGTTCTTATTGTATGCCTGTATCTCATCGCACAGTAGATAACTAGTTCAATTGTACTCCATAGGCAACGCTCCCATGGAATCTGATAACTCTACGAAGAATGATTACGCTCCTGGATTGACGGCTCCCCAGCCTAATTAACCACCTCGCAAGGAAATTCAAATTTATTATTTAATCTATATTATTTTCTCTCATAGAGAGTGGCGCGGTCACCCATTTATCTTACTCTCCCTTACAAGTGGTGTAATCTTTAGTGGCACAAGTTTATATCGGCTCAGCGGCTCAAGGTAAAACCTAAGCGGCACAAGGAGAGCAATTCTATAACGGCGCAGTTGGCGCGATCCTTAATAATACAGCTTGAATCCTTAATGGCACAAGAGACATGGTCACAAGTGGTACAGGGCCAACACACATAAAATCCCCCCGGCAGAACTGGCGCAGCCGGTAGGTAACACACAAAAAATCCCCCCGGCAGAACTGGCGTGGTCGGAAAACCTGGAGGAAAACATCCGAACTAGTTATGCTACAAAATTCTTAATTTAAATTAAAATCATTGGATAGATACAGACTTATAAGAAAAAGTCATTAGGCCTATACCCGCTAAGTTATTATTGGAAAACCCTTTAAAATATCTCATAGGAGATAATAGCCCCCCCCCTCCCAAATAGGTTAAGTGAAAAAAAAAAATTATTTTGAGTTATTCAAACGCAAAAATGTCAGAAGAATTAAGCGAGCTATTGATCGCGAAAAATGTAGAAATAACAAAATCTATTCCGCAATATGATGGACAAACAGATGTCGACGAATTTAATATCCACTTGGCCCAATTTGTAGAATTAACAAAAACAGAGCTAGAAACGTTAGTCAGTATGCTGCTCTTAAGATTAAGAGGGCAGGCCTTAACCTTCCTAAAGCAAATTGAAAATACTGTAGGAGATGATGACAGTTTGCCAATAAATACAATAGAAAAATTTTTAACGGCATTCAAAGATAGATTTATCGAAACTAGTTCAACAAATAAATTAAAAAACGGAATAGTATGCTTTGACCATGCACAAAATATAAGAGAATATCTTCACAATATACGGATTTCAGTAGAAGCAAAATTCGGAAAAGGTTCAGGAGAATTGTATGAAAAAATCATACTACACGCCTTTTTGCAAGGGCTCCCCCCAAAATTATATAGAATGGTAATATCCAAAAATATTCAAACGTTATATCTTGCAGTTCAGGAGGTGGGACGAATGATCGAAATTGATACGATCGTGGCAAATCACAGTAAAACAAAAATAAATAGCTTAGGTGAATCAAACGCAAGCCTGACCTTCAAGGGCGATCAAGCTTCTCCAAATTTCTTTTCAAGGGATAATTCCCTAGTACCACAAAGAAATAAAACGCAAGAACCCTTGAGGTAGAAAACAGTACGTTTTCATCCCATTAAATCAATCAATTATGGAAATAGTTCCACAATTGTAAGATGCTATAACTGTAATCGACCTGGGCATATCGTGAAAGAGTGCCGCTTTAGGTTTAGGGACATAACGGCACCATGGCATGCCGTCGGTAATGCGCAAAATTATGGCAACCATTTGTTCGGGAGAACAAATTTTACCGCCAATGGTGCACAGGGTTATAGGCAGGGAAGATTGCAAACACCAGTACCTCACAATGTGTACCAACAGAATTTGTATAGCCCTCCCCCCAATAGACAAAATAATTATCGATTCCAAAACCCAAATACTCGTCAAAACCAATATGGTGCAAGGATGGTCTATAGGAATCCCGAAAATTTGCCGACGGGAAACGCAAATCTTTCAAGCCAACGGCTTTTGCAGTCGACGCCAGCACCTGGCACTGGCGCAAGAAATCCAAACTACCGTAATAATACATGGCAAAATCGACAAACAAATGTAAATCATTTGGCTAGAGATTCCATGGACATATCCGAGTCTCTATTGCAGACACTGACGTATGAAATAAATCCGCAGGGAAACGTGTCAGGCCCCTCAGAAGAATAAATTGGACCCAGAAGGGGCCCAGTATATTTTATAGGTCCGACCCAATAATAGTACCGTCCTTTAGTGATAGTAATAATATGTTACCTATATTTAATGATTTTTGTGTGGCAAATGTTTACCTTAAGGTTTTAATTGACTGGTGCAACGGTTAATATCCTAAACTCATACGTATTTAATACGTTGCCTCCGCATATTAGGCGACGGAAAAATGGTAATAATCCAAATTTAACTAGTGTAACAGGGCATAAATTGGACGCAATAGGTTCAATTCGCCAAGACGTAAAAAGGGATTATAGAATTTTTCCGACAAACTTTATAATATGCGATAATTTTCCGTATGAAGCCATCATCGGCGCAAGTTTTTTAAGGTCTAATAGAGTATTATAAGACGTTACGAACGAAAGGCTTGTGTATCCGGCAAATATCTCTTCCCATACCCTAAGAAATTGTAACAGAGGTTACGAAGAGAATGTAACAGTAAATACAATTTCTGGCGGTATAATGTCGCAATCTTTTGAACCTCATGTCTCGCTACAAAGAGGACATGGCATAATCAGAAATTTGTTTGCTCATTCTGGGAGACATTGCAGAAATCAAGTAAATTTAAATAATAAGTGGATTGAATCTGCAAAAATAATAATAGGAGATATGCGACGATATAGGTCGAATGAAATCGAGGAAATAGTGGAATTAGCGCCAGTCTAAATTTAATAGACAATGAAAATAAAGAAAAATATTATGGATTCGTAATGCGGAAAACAAAAGTCCCTCCCAAAACGATGCAAAGAATTCAAATATCACATATGATTGAACCATTGAATAGCAAATCCGAAATATGGCTCGCGATCCCGTCAAATGAAATTCCTGAAAATCTGTTATGCGAAGAACAGATTATATCTTACGACAAAGGAGAAGGTTTTATTTGGGTAACTAATAACCACGAAATGATACAATTACAATAAGAAACGGAACATGTCTAGTTCAAATCCAAGTTATCTCGGAGAATGATTTAGATAGATGGGAAAATTCCAAAAAAAAACCTAGTGAGCGGCATTAAAACCTCAATTAACAAATACCCTCTAAATAAATCGCAATTTTTAAACAAATTTAATATGGATGATATTACAGACTTAGAACCTAAGAGAAAATTATGCGGATTATTATGGAATTTCAAAGATTGTTTTCCGCATCTGAAGATGACATCGGACTGATACCGTTTTATGAACATTCAATTCTAACGACCGGTAATCCTGTCGCGAAACAGCCATATCGTGTACCGTATTAGCACAAAGAGTGGTTAAAAAATAAAATTCATGAATTAGAAAAACATGAGATTATACGCCCCAGTATAAGTCCGTATTCCGCACCAGTGATCTTAGTCCCAAAAAAGAATAATGACTTGAGGCTTGTAGTAGATTATAGAGCCCTTAACAAACAAGCAGTTAGTGATAAATTTCCTTTACCAACAATAGACGAAATTCTTGACTCTATTTCAAGTAAAAACAAAATTTTCACTTCTCTGGACCTGACCCAAGGCTACCACCAAGTGAAAATAGCCGAAAAAGGTGTCTATAAAACTGCGTTGTCTACAACTGATGCGGTTCCTATGAATACTTGAGTACCATTTGGACTTAAGACAAGTTCAAGCGCGCTATGTAGACCCTTATTAATCTATTAACAGGATTAAAGAATATCATTCATTTTGTTGATGATGTCATATGTGTAGAACAAAACGCTGAACAACACTTAGCAACATTAGCTAATGTGTTCGAGAAATTCAGAGAGGGCAATTTAAAATGCCGGCCCGAAAAAGTAAATTTATTTCAACCTACAATTAAATTTTTAGGAGTAGTGGTGACGCAAGGAGAGATATCCCCAGACGCAGACAAAATAAAATGTGTTGAAAAACTCAAATCCCCTAGAACTATGAAAGAATTAAGTGGAATTCTAGGTCTTACTGGTTACTTCAGAAAATTCGTGCGCAATTACGCCCAAATTGCGAAACCCCTCACGGAATTAACTAAAGGGAACTCCCAAAATGTTACCTGGTCCCAGGAAGCTCAAACTTCCCTAGACCGTCTCAAAAAGGCACTCACTTCGGAACCAATATTATCGCTACCTGATTTTGAAAACGGACAATTTGTTGTCACAGCCGATGCTAGTTAAAAAGGCATTGGTGCTATTCTTTCGCAAATAATTCCCATAGGAAGTCCTGATGCTTTACAAGGACCCTCTAATCAAAAAACAAATTGAAAAAGTTATATGCTATTCGAGTAGAACTTTATCAAAAGGCGAAAGTTGTTATTCCGCCACAAACTTAGAATTATTATCTATAATCCACCACTTGGACAAATTGAGACACTATTTAATTGGTAGAAAATTTAGGCTACGTTCCGACCACAAAAGCCTACAATACTTGCACACTTTTAAAAACCCCATAGGAATTCTAGCTAGATGGATTATGAAAATCCAAGATCTAGATTATGAATTTGAATATTTAAAAGGTAAACAAAATGCAGCTTGTGATTTTTTGAGTAGATTCCCAGAAAATATGCCGTCGGAAGCCGAGGAGAACAAAATTAACGCTATCAATACTAAGAGTAAACATAAATGTAAGAAAAAGAAAGTCAAAGACACAGTAAAAGAAAATAAGGATAACTATTGTCCCTTGTCTTTAAAAAATATAAAAAGAAATAAAAAAAAGGACAATATTTTTTTAGCACTTATTAATTATTTTGTGAATGATGATGTGTTACCAGATAAATTCAAAACTCTTAGTAACGAAATAGATAATTTTTACTATGATTTTGATGAAGAAATACTATACAGAATCGTGACTGCTGAGGCAATAGAAACCAAACCTCAATAATACCTGTATTACCCCAAAACTTAATAATACCTGCCTTCGAATATTTTCATTCAGATATAGGTGAACATTTAGGAATAACGAAAGCTTTCCATAAATTAAAACAATATTTTTATGTGCCGTTGGCATTAACAAAACTTAAAGAATTTGTAAGTACATGCGAAGCGTGTAATTTAAGAAAAAAAAACAAGCTTATCCTAACCCCCCAATGGGAAGAGTCCCGGTAGCGAGGTTCCCCTTCGATATTGTCTCATTTGATTTATATGGAACCAGTGGAGGCTTACCTGTTTCCAACAGAGGCCATACTTGTATTCTTTCAGTTATAGATCACTTTTCCGGATTTACTTTTGCAAAAGCATTAAAGAATCAAGGCGCTTACGCCACGAATAAGGCGTTAGCGAAATTATTTTTAAAGTTTGGCATTCCAAACAACGTTATAAGCGATAACGGAAGCAATTTTGTTTCTAAGGTAACAAAAGATTTAATGAGTTTTCTTAACATAGAGAAATTGGTGACATCCCCATATCACCCACAAGCTAATGGTAAAATAGAAAATAGGCATAAAATATTTTCGAATGTATTAAGCATTTATACAAAAGACAACATGTACGACTGGGATCAATTCTTACCTTATTTAACCAACATAATCAATACTGCTTATTCAGAAA
The DNA here is from genome assembly GCA_029168905.1 of Artemia sp. Kazakhstan ARC1039. NCBI lineage: Eukaryota > Metazoa > Arthropoda > Branchiopoda > Anostraca > Artemiidae > Artemia > Artemia sp. Kazakhstan ARC1039. The sequence goes on along the minus strand of JAQQPU010000053.1, from coordinate 145,470 downwards.
CAACCAAAGAAAACCCTTTTTATTTATTATTTGGTCGCGACTTCAGAATACCGTATCGTGATATTGTTGAATCCCGACAATATTATAATAACTCGGAGGATTATAAACAAGAATTCATAAATAGGATGAGGAAAACTTATAAAATAGTAAAACAAGAGTTGGAAAAATGTAAAATAAGTCAAAAGCTAAGAAACCTACCCAAAGTCAAAGGGAATATAGATTTTAAGATAGGAGATTGCGTCTACCTAAAAAATGAGGTAAAGGCGGAAGGCAAAAAAACTTTCCAATAAATATTCTGGACCGTATAGAATAGTCAAAAAGTATGATAACGATTTTACTTTTAAAACGGCGAACCCCATTAATGTAAGAACCTATAAGGCACATGTTAGCCGAATAAACAGATCCAAATTCGCGGAAAGATGGGTATCGCGTCCCTCGTCTACCGATTCGTCAGATGCAGAAGACGAGCCCCCCAAATCAAGATTGGCAGAGCTAAAACCCATTAATTTCAAGCAAGATTATTTTGAAAATGATAGCGATGAGGAAAATTTTGAAGAATTCTTAGCCATGAAAAACCTAGTTATTCCTAAAAGAAAATCCCTAATACCAGTAAGAATAAAACCACTGAATAGTCCAAAAAGTTCATCATCGGAGAGCGCAGGAGAATTAGATTAGACTATATCTCCGAAAACCCAATTTTATCCTGACAGAACTTCGACCCCTTTCCCCCCCAAAAGATTTCCAGACGATATGGTTTCCCCAGCAACCCCAGTAGAGAGACCCCTGTCGCTACAGGAGGAATTGAACAGAGCTGTTGAAACTCCCGGTATTACCGTAAAGAAAACTCCTCCCAAAGATTCAATTAAAACAAATCTGCGAGAAGCTATGGATTTAATAAATTTCCCCTCAAAGACAAGGCAAAGTAGGTTGCCTTGGAATCAAACTCCCAAGGACGCCCAGGAAGGACAGTATCATGATATAACCTTGTCTAAGGCCTAGCCTAAACAATGGACTTCATGGAGGGAAACACTAGTGCAAAAAATGCCCCATCCCCCTGAAGACATGGCGTTTAAACAGTGGAGGAACCCCGCAAAAACTTTTGATTCCTCTCAGAGTTCTCAAGAGTCTTTCAAGTCTCCTGAATTAAAAACTCAAAGCAAGGATTTAGAGAATAAACCCTCTACTTCCAGAGGAGTAGAAATCTACGAAGGAAGGGCAGGTGATACCTCAAAAACGCAAAGTGCCACATCTAAAAGTTCTAATACGGAATCATCGGAAACCAGTTCAGAAGAGTCTTACGGCAAATAAGACCAAATGGTAGTTAAAGAAACAGGAAAGTCAAAACTGACTTCAGCGGCCACGCACGCGAAAGAAACAAAATTAAAAGGGCAAGAATTTTTGAAAAAACAATACAAAAAGTTTGATCTTATATCCCTAGCAAAACCAAAAAAGAAAAAAGCGCAAGAAGTTGAGGAGAAAGTAATGACACAATCGGGTAGAACGGTTAAAAAACCCGATAGATGGAATTACCCTTAGTCAGTACAAGATTAAGAGATTTTTTTAATGGACAGGCGTCATAAAGTAATAATAATTTAAAAACTTTTAGCTCACAAGCAAATAAAGAAGACTTAAATAGCCTGAGGGAAAATGTAAAAAAGTTGAATAATGCCATGAACGTAACATTACACATTCAGAATATACAAGCCAGTATAGCAAATTACCAGAGAGATAAAGTTGAAATGATATCTAAGAAAATCTCAAAAACTGTAAACGTAATGAATTATTTAAGGAACAAAGTGGATCGCGTGGTGACAGACGCGAGCCTTACCATGGTATCACTCGATATAATTACCATGTCATTACTAAATCTAGCGACAGATGTTAGTAAGTTCGAATTCGCATTATTTGCGCTCAAGGGAGGAACTTTGTCATACGACCTGGTAGACCCTTCTAACCTAAAAAGTATTTTAGACGAAATAAAAACGCACCTAACGTTTGGTTTACATTTACCCATAGAGCCAGAAGTATCAAATCTATTCCTTATTATACAAAATTAAAAGTCCAAATCACGGAAATAAATGAACAATTATTCGCAGTAGTAACAATTCCATTGATAAACCAACAATCCGTATACGACTTTTACAAAATTTCGACCTTCCCTGCTAATATAAAGAAGACAAATTCATTTATGACTATCATGCCTGAAGCAGAGTATTTACTTGTTGATCAAGATAGACGAAAATATGCCCTAGCCAATCCACAAGACTTGAAAGAGTGCGTATCATTCAAAAACCTAGTATGCCAGCTTACGTTACCTATTTATAATGTCAAATCTGGATCTTGTATGTTAGATATATTTTTGAAAGACACACAACAGGAAGAAATACCTGATTCGTGCGAAGCTTTGATAGGAAGTACTAAACGATAAATATTCATACACCTTAGATATGATCTTTGGTTATTTTCTGTTCCAAAAGAAACTGTCGAAACTTTGTCTTGTTATAATAATACTGAAAGTATCGATCCAAGTTACAGGACCGAATTGCTATTACAAGATGTGGGCACGATAACAATAAAACAAGGATGTCGACCTGTAACTAAAGAGACGACCGTTCAAACACCGTTAATAAAAACGAGCACAAATATAATAAGTCCTAAAATAATCAATTTTAAGGCAATTAACCTGTCGTATGCTATTCCCAATATAAAAAGTGAGGAAAGGAAAACCTCAATATGGTCCAAAATAGAAAAGAATAAAGGGACATTACCGCTTACAAAAATAAGAGAAGCATTAGACTCCCAGATCCCCCTATTTACTAATGAAGACCAGAGATTAACGTACTTGGATAATAGATACGGATTATTCTCAACCAATTTTTTGGTGGAACATACTACTGACCGTATGTTTTGTATTCGCGATTTCCTTGACCCTGAGAACCTTACTAGCTTTTAATTATGGAAGAATCCTGAGACTAAGAAGGTGAAACCCAAAGGAAGAACACGGGGAAACGGCTGAAATGCAGAAGTTAAACCCGGAACCCCATGAGAACGTCTAAGCCAAGAAAAAGGGAAGAGATTAGAAAACGAGTGGGTATAGAGGTCTCCACTCGTCCTTGCTATGTCTAGTTCCCTCAATATAAGCGTCGTTTACGTAAAACCGTGCAGTTACGACGTTGCAACATGTGTTTCTTAAACAGCACGGACGTGCGTGAACAATGAAGGCATGAAATATGTTGTAAACTGAAACCTCAAACTTAATGATGTAGAGTAACTTACGTTTAAATGATTATTTTCAATCTAATGTAGAATTAAATAAGTGTTGAAGGAAATTAAAATAAAGTGTGTGTAATAACGTATACTAAGGGGCATAATAAGAGGACTTACTTAAAGTTAAAGGAATTAATCTCTTATATCGTCGTTATTCTATAACAATCAGAAGAAATTTCTATGTTTTAGGTTTTCCAATGGAAATTTTATATATTTCAAACCAACATGATAATAATGTCGTTTCGGTAAAATCAATATATGTGTAATAATATTAGTGTATTTGTTTAATATTGTCTTGTAGCGTAAAATTCATGTACCCAATCGTATTACCTATTATGTATTATGACTACTCGTTTTAAAGAACGTGTGATTCTGCCTCTTTATTTTTATTACAGGAATTGGAATGACACTATCTAATAAACACTATCTAATAAATCTCAGTATCCAGTGCATTATCGAACTATATAAACACAATAATCCCGAGAACCCCATCGACCACTACAAGATAAAAGTACATAATTATCACCATTGATAATCCTTATGGACCCATGCACCATATTACTATATAGTTATGATATTTGATGAACCCAAATTATTTATGTGTCGCAGATTCACGCGTTGAATCCCTTTCGACCATTTCTCGGAACCCATCCTATCACCTCTATCAAATGCGAAAAGTTCCTATCTCCGTTATCCCATAAATGTTACCAGACAATTTCTGAAAAATGGACCTGGAAACTAACCACTGAATTACAGAAACCAAAGTAACCCCAGTGACTAACCCCTCAGTGACAATATAATTCTCCCACAAGTTAAAGACAATATGTTGAAGGAGTCACTAAAGTTTGATGTCGACCCATTCTAAATCCAAACATCAATTCCTCTGTGATTAACCAAAGAATCACTGTAAAAGGTAATAGATACAAGCCATGCACGAACAATTTTATAAGAAAACTTAACCTCTAAGTGCACGAACGAACAATTTTATGCGAGAATTACATTCTCTATGTACTTTAAAATATCCCAAGGAAGATATCCTGAGAAGAAAATCAACCAATCTATTATCAACGTGGTCCCAGTGTTCAACCCCTTAACGATAAATCACCTTATGAACTATCTAAAAACAGCAGGTGAGAATGAACTCTGATATCAAAATTCCACACACCTGTACCTGGAAGTATCATTTCCCGTTTGACAATTAGAGAAAGCGTTTCGTCCAAGATGAACATAACCATGCTCGAACTGTTCTGTGAAGAAACTATATTGTAAGTGTTTTAAAAATTTTTGCCAAGACGAAAGGAGTGAATGAACATAATTTACAACAGAAGGAGTGAGTACACTAAGAGACACATGAGGTGGTGAAATAGGTGTGAATTTACACATGTCACATTTTAATAGTT
>JAQQPU010000053.1:129406-140403 GCA_029168905.1 Artemia sp. Kazakhstan ARC1039 | reverse complement strand
CCCATGGAATCTGATAACTCTACGAAGAATGATTACGCTCCTGGATTAACGGCTCCCCAGCCTAATTAATCACCTCACAAGGAAATTTAAATTTATTATTTAATCTATGTTATTTTCTCTCATAGAGAGTGGCTTGGTAACCCATTTATCTTACTCCCCCTTACAAGTGGTGTAATCTTTAGCGGCACATGTTTATATTTACTGAGCGGCTCAAGGTAAAACCTAAGCGGCACAAGGAGAGCAATTCCATAACGGCGCAGTTGGTGCGATCCTTAATAATACAGCTTGAATCCTTAATGGCACAAGAGACACGGTCACAAGTGGTACAGGGCCAACACACAAAAAATCCCCCCGACAGACCAGGATTTCTAAGTAGTACAAAAAACGGTACACTATTAAAACAAACAAGCGTGTTAAAATAGAGGCTACGGTTTGGTATATCAAACATAGCAATTACAAGGGCAGGTATAAAACCTCCTTTTCAGTAGATATTACTCTTCAAATACAAAAAGTGGATATAACCCTGTTAAAGAGGACCTTTAGAAACAATATAACTCATATTTTTAAACATTGCTGTATATACCTGGGATTTTGTTATGGACGGAAGGCTCACCAAAACATTAAGGCGTATATGATAGTTTATAATGTATTCAAGGCTTATATGAACTTATGATTTTTGGGCATGGAGTTTCCATCTCCAGCACCCTTGTATACATACCTCTTATCCCCTTTCTTATGCAGTGGTTTAATTAGGGTTTTCCCAAAATCGCTAGGTACTTCTCCTTTTTCGAAAATCATATTCATAATTTCCAGTAGCTTACCCCCGTGTTGAGGGTAAAAAAATCTACCCCAATCCCGAAAAACAAATCCAAGGTATGCCCTTGATTATAGATTTTAATTTCTGTTCGTTTTGGTTTCAATTTATCCACTCACAGTCAATTCTGTTCGTATTAAGTTCGAATTGTTAAAAGATCAATTAAAAAGAAAAAACTTTTCCACAAAAGCAGTTTCTTAAAGAAAATTAATGGTTGCATTGAACCAAAGACGACCAGAAATAAAGTCAAACAAAATTCAAGCGTACAATATTCTAAATTCAAGCGTAGAATAATAGGAGACATGAAAAACATGAGATAATAGGACACTTTTTATATGAACAACAAGTAGTAAAATAAAGAAATTTTTCATATAAGAAACAATTTCCCTATTGTTCTACTTGTTGTTTATGATGGAAAAGCAGTGTGGTTTGGCCTACAAATGCACTTTTCCCTGCTTTCAATCCCCCCCTCCTGCTGACTCAACATGTACCCATTATCAGTGCAGACATATTTAAGTGCATGTCTTAAAATAATATTTGCAGATTTAAGCACATAGGTATACCTATATATAGGAAGTGCAAGGGAAAGTCTCGACGGGAACAGTAGTCTGGAATAGCGGTCTGCAAATGTACTTTTTTCTGTTTTCGACCATTCATCCAGTTCTGGTTCAACTATTGCCCATTATCAGCAGGGGCGTCCCAAGGGGGGGGGGGGAGAGGCTATTTACTTTTTAGTAGAAAATAGGACAAATATGTTTTTTTACCAAGATCATTCTCCTAAAAAGTCTAAGGAATATCATAATTGTTGCTAGATGAATTGATAGATCTGCAATTGGTGAATCCAATATAAGCAAGTTTTGGTTTTATTACAAGTTACAGCAGCAGGCTTGTTGCAAACCCCACCTTTCACAGAGAGCATAAACCTTAAGTAGTGGATTCTGAATTTGCATCAAGAGTGTAGAAACATACTTTGTAGAGTTGTGTAGAGATATCATGGTCCTTGCTTGGTGAACTGATAGATATGAAACTGATGAAACCAAAAACATAAGTAGATTAGTTTTATTTCAAGTTCCAGCTGCAGACTTGTTGCAAACCGCGCCTTTCACACTGAACATAAACCTTAAGCATTGGATTCTGAATCTTGCATAAAGAGTGTAGAAACATAATTTACAAAGATATATAGGGGTGCAGGTCGAGGAACAGCCGAGATAAAAGACACATATGGATGGAGCTTACCTTACAAATGTGAATTCATATCAAATAAAGAAATTGAAATGTGGGACCTCCAAGAAATCATCTAGATGCTGGAAACCCTTGTAAAGATGATTTTAGTTCCACTGCTATCTTTGCCAAACTGCAGTTTTATAAAGCTAAGATAAGTTGAAACATCCAAGTCTAAATTTTCAAAAATAAGCAACAATGCGCCCGTGCAACCCTTTCACGGATCATCTTAAACTTACACCTACCACTGTTCTATCCTGTAGTTTTCCAAAACCTATATTGGAATAATTGGCTTCATTTGAAAAATCTTCTAACCCAGTATCAGCTGAAAAGACTTTCATTGGATTCAAAACACACCATTCAGGGATATAAAATGCTTTCAAGGAGCTGTTTGCCTCTTGGGCATCAACATCTGTGATATTTTTTTTCTTGAGTCACTCATACGAAAAGAAACCAGTCCTTCTATCATAGGAGGCCATGATAATTAATTATATAGAGATACTTGTGAAAAGCCTGCTACGTGACTAGCATTTATTCAAGTGAAGCTTTAAAATCCAAAATATAAGAAAATGTAAGAAACATGAAACTAAAAATAAATTCTTGTGTAGTTACTCCACGGAGCTAAATTATGAATAATAAAGATTGCCGAGTACATTATTAGAAGGAGAATTTGTAAGTTATCCCATTGAAATTTTACTATTCCACATCCCACGAATCTAAATTTCGTCTTAGTTCTTTAAGCTCTGGGTTACTATTACTGCACGAGACTGATTTCTAAGTCCGCTCATAGCATAAAAATCTGACCGTTTAGAGCTCCTAGATTAGCTTTACTTATTCATATAGCTTAAGTTTGTACATATTTCTTCAAAGTGGTCGTCGTATATGTAGCAGTGACAGAATACTCCCTAAAGCCTCCATTGCCATATCCCCTAGAACAGTCCTCAAAGACAATTATAAAGCTAAAATCAGTCAGAAGATAATAAATTTGTTAGCTTTCTAGGTGGCTGTATATTCCTCTATTCTGGGAAAAATTACGAGTTACGGAGATAATGTGTAGAGATTCACTTTGACTGTCTATCCTTTTGAAGGAGGTCTTTGTGACCTTCTTAAGTGTGAAAACTTGTAAATAATTTGCCGATCTTTACTTCTTCATCTTTACTACTACTATTTTGCAGCTCACTGGAGCACCAAGTCGCCTGAAGCCCACACAAACAAGCACGCTTTTCCTTCATCTTAATCAATTCAAAGCCTCCCTCTTCATACCCTCCCAAGAAGTTTCAACTCCCCTTTAATTCTTCCCTTGGACCTCCCATACCATCCGGGGATGACCCGCCCCGCCTTTCCTTGGTCCCAGAGAGTTGGCAGAAAAGTAGGATCTTTGGTGATATGTCATCCTTCATCCGCAGAATGTTTCCTTGTCTTCTCAACATTTTTTCATTACAGCTCTAGAAAGCCGTATAGAACCACATTTTCGCATAGCCTACTGTTTGATATACAGTCTGTCAGGCGGGTAACCAAAAGATTTCGTAGGTATTTCCTCTGAAAAACATCTAATAAAGCCTCCCCTGTCTGTCGCAGTGCCTAGATTTCAGAAACTTAAAAAATTTCAACTGGTGAAAAAACACCCCGGGCCTTCGCTATTCTCCTTTCAATATCTTCAATGCATCCACCATTCTTATTAATAATGCCAACTAGGAAAGCAAAGCTATCCTCTTGATCCGGGTTGCAGCAGTAGCTGCAACCCGATCAAGTCCAATACTAAGAAATATAATAACCCGTAACTCTTAAAAATAGAGTCAGATCAAAACAAGAAGTACACTATTAGAACGGCCTAGTCCAAAAGCCCTGTAAAGGAAGCTTACCTTTCCTTGGCTTGAACAACAAGGGAAATATATTGGCTTGATAATCAAGAAAAGTGGCTGAAACCACGATATTCTGTATATATGGTATCTTTTTTTTTTCTCATCAGATAGCTTAGCACTGGAACATCGTAGAGAGTTGTTTAATGGCTCATTTTAAAGGAAATTGATGTGGTTAAAACTTTTTGCAATTAATTTTTTTTTAATAAAATCACTTTTTACGAAAAACTGTATTTTTCTATAGGCCTATAACACTGTTGTAGCTTATGTTATTAACAAAAGGAATTTGTCATATCTACCCGCTTTTGTAATTAACAGAAAAAAAATATTTAAAATAAAATGAATGGTAAAATGTGAACCACAGCCCATAGTAGCCAAAACTTTAAAAATAAATATTTTTTAAACTGTCTATTAACAAGAAATTGCATTTGCAGCTGGCAATTATTATTTTTATAATTTTAAACAAAATGCTATTTTGAAAACAAATTTACTAGAATTTTGAAAAGGAGCCTGAAACCTATCGAAAATGACGCCAGATAAAAACGTAATGTACGCCATTGTTAAAGCCTCCTATGAGGAAACTTATAGACCCTCACCTTCAAAAACCAGAAAAATTACTTTTTTGCATGGGTAGCACTGATGTGTCCTCTTTGTTTCTACGTCGCTAGCTGGGCACTGGAACATCGTAGAAATCTGTTTAAGGACTCGTTTAAAAGTTAATCACTATGTTGAATCGCTTTTTATAAATTTGACTTGATAACGCTATCATTAAGTGCCATACAAAAATTCCTAAAGTTCACTTTGGGTTGTTTTTCCAGTTTTTTCTATGAAAACACCGAAAAAGGGTCTTTTCCAATAAAAAGACTCCAAAAAGATGTAGATTTTCTTTTCCATGCAGGGGTGAAAACTAAGGAAGCATTGGCGCACCTCCCTCCTCAATTTTCGCCACCAGAACTAGTACGTACGGCATATTGTAAAAAGATGTTGGGTTTTTTTTAAAACTAATTTATATTTCTAATCGCTTTATTTAAATTTGGCTTAATAACGTCATCATAAAGTCTCATATGACATTCAAAAAGACTACTTTAGGTTGTTTTCAAATATTTTCAATGGAAATACCAAAAAAGGGCACTTTCCAATAAAAAGACTCCAAAAAAGGGTACTTCTCAAACCCTCGGCAGGGGCGAAAAACTAAGGGAGCGGTCGCCCCTCTCCCTCAATTGTCACTACTAGAAATAGCGCGCAAACATCGTCATAGAGAGTTGTTTAAAGGCTTCATTTAAAGCCTTTGATCATCTCAGCATTCTTTTTGTAGATATATAGTCAAAAGAGCATTAAAAAGTCGCATCGATGAGTGAAAAACTTTGAGGTCTAGGTTACTTTACTGTCTCAAATTTCTAGCATCTAATAAAGACCTGAGTCGAAAAAGAAAATATTATAAAGAAGACTCTCATTGGCAAGGAACTTTATTTTAGTGGTAAGAGCTCTTCTGTGTGGCCATGGTAGCAGAAGTTTGAATCTTGGATAGAACATTTTTTTCCCTTGCTCGCGCCATTTTCTCTTTCAAGCGTCCATTGATTTTGAATGATCAGTTCTCTTAAAATGTTAAAAGGCATTTTACTAGGGCGTTGGTTGGTTCAGGCGATGACAGAATTGGTCCAGCCAGCTTGAAGATTAGTTGCAAAGACGAAACCGTTTGGAACCAGAAAAATTGTTTGTGCTCGAATGAAACACTAAAGCTAAAATACCGGTTTTTCTCGACGAAAAGAGACACAACATCAACACGTGAATTTAATCAATTCTTTATTGGTTTGATTTTAAATGAAACTTACATCGGTACAGTTAATCACATTAACAGTGAATTGAAATGATATTCAGTAGTCTAGTTTTGTAATTTGACTCAAGATTTGACATATTCTATATGAATTTGAAGTCAGAACAAATTCAGTTAAGATCTTATCTAATTTGGTATATTTAAAGAGATAGGAACTGATTACGAAATAATGGCATAGCTTTGTAGTAGTTCTGGATGAAGCTGTACATGGTAGATCTCTGTGCATCACAAAAAATTACTTCTGCGAATCTTTAAGAGTTTACGAATTGGCTATTTTTATACGAGTATCAATATTTGTGCTCTGTAGTCGCTACTCTTACTATGGATTTCAGAAAACCAAAATAAGGGGAACTGCTCTGGAATTCAAACTTTTAATAGAGTACTTTTTAAGTAGGCCTATTTATTTTTGTCTTAGTATGTTGGTTTTATTTTGTGTATTTTTTGAGTAAATGGGAATTTTGATACTAAATATTTTGATGCTAGTGTTTGTCACATCTTTAGTTGTTCTGTTGATGAGAAGACAACAGTGAAAGTTTCTCTACAGCTCCTAAGCTGAGGACGTGTCCTGGTCCTATCAGCAGCAAGTATTTATTTTTAAATTTATCTTAAAGATCTACATTAGGAGCTATTTAAAAAGAAAGGTCAATATATACGAAATCATATTATTGAGTTAGGACTAAAGTGAATACACCATTCGATGCCTTTTTTTATGCTGATTACAAATTCTCCCTTAATTGTATTTTAAGAATACAATTCGTGTACAATAATAGCCTATGCAAAAAACTGTAGCTAGCATATATTGCCTGCCCCTCCTATAATTTAGCCCCGAACCCCCTTGTGTGCAAATATATAGCCCAAATTATATATTTTCCTAATGCACCTCTCTTGTTTTAGCCTGTGCACTTGTATAGCCTATTGAGTCAACTGTGCCTAAACAAGAATGAGAAATAGCCTACAAGAGCTTGCATTGGAAATATATAATTTGGGCTAGGCTAGCCTATAGGCTATTAACACAATAGGAGTGAAGGTAAAATAACCTATTGTAAAGCAGAAGTCAAAATCTGTTAGTTACAACTAGGCTTGGTAAAGTTCTACAAAATCATATTATTGAGTTAGGAATAAAGTGAATACACCATTTGATGCCTTTTTTTATGCTGATTACAAATAGAATAATCATTTCTATCAGAAATGAATTTCAGCACTCCCCCCTATAGGGTAAGACACCCAGTAGTCGGCCACCTGCCTATTCTTGGACAGAATCTTTTATAGCCTAGTTTAGCCTAGCTACTTTTTGCTCTCTTGGAAAGGGGTTAGGGTAAATATTTACCAAATCATATTATTGAGTTACAACTAAAGTGAATATACCACTTGATGCCTTTTTTATGCTCTTTATCTGTCGCTGTCACAAGGAAAGCTTCCTGGGGACTGGAAGAAGGGAATAGTCATCCCAATTCACAAGAAGGGTAGCAAAACTTCTGCAGCAAACTACAGACCTATCAGCCTTACATGTATGGCATGCAACGTCATGGAGAGAATCATAAACAAGAGTATCATTAACCATCTTGAGGCCAACTCACTTATCAGCAGTAGTCAGCATGGTTTTTGGTCAAAGAGATCAGTGGAAACAAACCTTCTTGAGTCATATAGTCTTGTAACTGACCTACTAGAGAGAGGATTACCTGTGGATATAATATTGTTAGACCTAGCCAAAGCATTTGACAAGGTTTGTCACCAATACCTCATTCACAGGCTGCTTACTCTATCTGTTAGTCCACAAGTGGTCAGTTGGACAGAGGACTTTCTGAGGGACAGAACGCAGCAAGTGAAAGTGATAACCAGACCAAACAGCCATGTCCTTTCTGACGAAATCAAAGTCACTAGTGGGGTTCCCCAGGGCAGTGTCCTGGGCCCCACCCTGTTCAACATCTACATAAATGAGCTACCCCTCATCATCAGCAACAAAACCACCCTATATGCGGATGATTCAAAACTCATAGGTCCTGCCAACACCTCTTCTTCCATCCAATCCCTCCAAACTGATCTCAACCACATGTGCTCCTGGGTCAAAAGATGGCTGCTGGAATTCAACGCAGAAAAATGCAAGGTCATACACTTTGGACACAAAAACCCCAAACATCAGTACCTCATGACCCAAAATTCTGGAAGTCACCACACAATTGAGCCTGTCCAGGAGGAGAGTGACCTTGGCGTCGTCGTTGACTCCCAGTTGAAATTCAGCTCCCACTCACAGAAAATCTCAGCCAATGCTAGTAGAGCCCTAGGCATCATCAAACACAGCATCACCAGTAGGAGTAAACACGTAATCACCAAACTCTACAAAGGATTAGTAAGACCTAGACTGGAGGTGGGGCCGATACTGGCCACCCCTTGATTCAAAAAGGACAAGGCAGTTCTTGAGCAAATCCAATGAAGGGCCACTAAGATGATTTTCGGCATGGAAAACAAGACATACAGTGAACAGCTGAAGGAACTCAACCTCCCCTCCTTAGTATACAGATGGAAACGTGGAGACATGATCCAGGCACACAAACTCCTCTCAACCAATCGAGAAAATGAGATCCTGGAGATCAACACCTCCCACAAAACATGAGGACACCCTAGACGAATCCGCAAACATCACACTACAACTGGAGCAAGATGCAATTTCTTCTCGAATTGGATTGAGAACCTCTGGAATAACCTCAAGGAGGACATTGTTGCTGCTGAATCAACAGATGCTTTCAAACGCCATATGGATGCTGAGTGGAAAGATACACAGTGGAAGTTTGACTGGGAAGCACCAGAATCTTCCACCAGAACTTAACCAATTATAACAGTCATCATAAGGAGTGATTCAACAGGATCAAAAGCCCTTATTTCACTCCAAGCTGTGATTTAAGGCAATTTATGAATATAATAGGCTAATCATTTTTGTCAGAAATGAATTTTAGCCCCCACCCCTATATATACCAATTCAGCCAATTAGGCTATATATTTGCACATTAGGGGGAGGGGGGGAAGTTTAAACTTACCTCTCATTTACATCAGAAATAAAATTACCTTCACCCCCCTAATATGCAAATATATACCCTTAATTGGTATATATAGGGGTGGGGGCTAAAATTCATTTCTGACAAAAATGATTATTATAGCCTATTTGTAAAGAGCATAAAAAAAAGCATTGAGTGGTATATTCACTTAAGTCATAACTCAATAATATGATTTATTTTAATCACTAATTTACAATGAGCTGTTTGTATGTCTGAGTTTAGGCAGAATTGTCACTTGTTAGTAAATTCAAAAATAGGAGGCGCTGTACAAGTGAAACTATTTGAATTAGTAACCTACTTGTTCAGAAATTTTTTGATACAAAAATTAAGTTTCTAGGTGGTATAATACAGTAATTAGAGTAGTTTAAATGTGAAAAAGTTTTCAAAGTGATTAAAGTGTCCAACTACTGGGTGTCTTACCCTATATACCTAACCCAACCTAACCCTGAATTGGCATATATAGGGGGGGGGGGGGTTGAAATTCATTTCCGATAGAAGTGATTATTATATTTGTAATCTGCATAAAAAAGGCATCGAATGGTGTATTCACTTTATTCCTAACTCAATAATATGATTTTGTAGAACTTTACCTTAGGTTTAGCCTATTCTGCATTTAATATGCAATAAGATTTGTTTTCTTAACATGTTTTCTTCTCAATAGCTCCTAATCTAGACTTTTACCAAATTTACTGTTATAAATTGAAATTCAGCATAGTAAACACCAAAATAGGTAAATTTTTACCAAACTTGGTAAAATGAATTTTAGCCTCCACCCCTATAGTCTATATACTAGCCTAATTCAGGGTAGGCCTATATATTTGCACATTAGGGGGGTGGGGGGAAATTTTAAACTTACATCTCATTTACATAAGAAATAAAATTTACCCCCACCCCCCTAATGTGCCAATATATACCCTGAATTGTATAAATAGGGGTGGGGTTAAAATTCATTTCCAACAAAAATGATTATCATATTTTTAAAGAGCATAAAAAAAGGCATCAAGTGGTATATTCACTATTTGTAACTCAATAATATGATTTGGTAAAAATTTACCCCAAAATACAGGTAAAAACCCTAATTTAAGGGCTTTTGCCCTCTTGAAACATTTCTGACCATGGTAGGCCTAGGCTAGGCCTAAATGAATCCCAATAGGCTCAGTTTATTACCTTAATTTGCACTTTGGAGCAAAATAAGATCCAATGTTGGATCTGTTCAGCTCCATTGTTGAAAAGGCAGTTAAAAACAAATAACACAGAATAATAAAAATATCAGGGTTGTGACTGTGTTTACAGCCCAGTGACATGCTTTCCAACTAGAGTGTGCTGGGATAAATGCAATTTAAGCCTACTTGGTAATGGTGACCACAGATAGGTATGATCAAGGGGACCATTCTTCTGTAGTTTAGAGTAGGCACCTTCCCTATTGATTTAATAGGGAAGATTGTTGATTTGTTTTTGTAAAAAAAAAAAAAAAAAAATTAATGAGAGGCCTCTTGTTACTTGTGAAGTATTTGAGGTATGAGAATGAATTTTTCATGAAAAAATTTAGAGCCTAAAATATTGTCCTACTCAAGGAAGATGCTATCAAGCAACTATCTCCATCTTTTCCTTATTTATAAGGTTTAGAAGATAGCATATATGAAAGGTTTGCCTGGACAATAGAATTTTGACAAAAACATTCTCCCTTAATTTTGTGTTTTTTATCTCTTTGGTAAAATTTCAGATTAGAGGCTATTGTTGATCTTGAAAAGTATAGGGTGTCCTAAAAATAATGTGTGATTTGAATCTGTTATAAATTGAATTTATTTATTTGAAATGCAAACAAAACACACTATTCTCTTCAGGAGATGTTGTGATTAGGTTATAGCCTATGTGAAACATAATATTGTGTGAAACACAAAATTGTTTTCCCATATGTGAAACACAATATGCCCCCAAGCCATGCTAGCCCTACAGACACTAGTTATGTCCATGATTTTAACCATTACTTGCTAACACACTTCCCCATCAACTTTGTTGAGAACCAATTTAGTTTCTTATTTGAGTTCCCAGTGATTATGGGGTGTGTTTTTGTAAACTTATTCCTTAGAATAGCCCCATAACAAAAAGTTGCAAGGTATCAGGTCACAAGATTGAGGTGGATAAGTTTGGTATCATAGGCAGCACAATTGCACTGCCTAAGTGAAGAACAATGTTGGCACAATGTATTAATTTTTTTT